>SNQJ01S0005403.1:54618-70655 GCA_010110895.2 Picea sitchensis | reverse complement strand
ATATATATATATAGTTTTATGAGTCCGAAATAAATATGTACGAGCTTTTAACAACCTCTAAACATTATTACTTTCTCGGACTTGCAATTTTTCAGAAACAAAACTTTTTTCTACGGAAAAGAAAACTTGGGGTCAAAAAGTTCGTTCTTCCCCAGTATGGTCGCCACTATGTTAGCGCTCTGTAAATTCGCAGAGGTTGTTAGGAAAGAAGAAATCTACGAGAGGTAACTTTATCCAACCACTTCGAAACTGGAATCTAGCCCTACCATCTTCAGAGAGGGATCTCTCTGTATGATGTAGATGTGTTTTGAACTTAAGATATTAGGCTAGTTAAATAAACAAGATTGAAAAGGTTTGTTGTTTTTGTTGAGTTGGATGAAAAGGCTTTACGCATCCATTGAGCTATGGGGTCTGTGTTATAGAGATAAAAATCTAAACCAGAAAACAAAGATTCTTTTCACAGGGCAGGATAATGCATTCGTTGGATTCCTTTAGCAGTAAAATGATGAAAATAAAAAAAGATGAGAATATCAATTAAAGTAAAGAAGCAATTAAGAATTTCTTTACTGTAATATCAGAAGGTAAACATTGAGATCTTTGAAAGTCTGAAATAGGGTATACAAAGATAAATCCTACAAAATGTGTTACTTTTAAAGATTTAGATTAGAAAACAATATGACAACTGAGCAAGAAAACATTCAATATAGAAAAGAAAACATCACCAATGAATAACACACGATAATCCTGTGAAAACGTCTCTTTGTATTAATGGAAGATCTCTTGAAAAAGATTACAATCTTGTAGCTTGTAGGGCGTAAAGATCAACCTTCAATACTTCAAAGTGTGAAGTATTTATAACCAAAAGTTACAAACGATCCTGTCTTTAAAGATCAGGATGTGGCTAGTCTAAATTTAGCTAACTAACTTAACAAGATACAAAAATCTAGGAAACTGTTTGATGATGTGTCGAAACTTCATGCTGTTTTCTGGGTGAACTGTTGGTGAGGCCTCTGCACGACCTCTTCTGACTGGATAGCTGACTGGGCTTGGACAGCTCATCGACTACGTGATCAGATTCCAAAGCTCTTCCCATCAAAGGTGACTGGGAATGTTGACTTTGAGCAATCTACGATATACTTCATCCATCTCCGTGTACTTGGCGAAAGTTGGCTTGGTGATGAAGATGTACCGGATCTCATGTTGTATGTTGATGTCCAACTGTAAAGAATCCAAGAATGCCTTACCAGTGATAGTGCCTTGTATTCCTGAGAACTTTGAGCTATCCTTAGCCACAGTGGCTAATCTCTTTTTATAATCGGGGAGTGTCATCAATTTATCATTTATAACTTTCATACCAGGAAGGCCTTTCTTCTACAGACCTTCGATCTTGCTGAAAAATATTTGTATTCCTGCATCCATGGTATGAACCTTTTCCTCCAGCTGTAGCATCAGTCCTCTCTTGGTCAGGACCTTCTTGACCTCAAGGATGGTCTCCATCCTATCTTCAATTTTCAACTCTTCTAGCTCGTCTCTGGTTTTGGAATTTAGAAATTTGATGATCTTAGTAGCTTCTGTGGGCACTCTCCCAGTTCTGCTCTTATCTTTTGGATGGCCTGCTGACTTCTTTGCACTAGCTCATTTTGCTTGAACATGATTTGTATCATCGACGATATTTCATTCATGGACTTGGTGATGTCCATCCAGACACTTTCTTTGACCTCAGCCAGTGTCTTGCCTGCCACTATTTGCTTCTGAAGTTGTTGCAATTCCTGTTTGAGCTGGTCTAAGCTTTCTTTTTCCTTGGAGAAGCTGGTTTGGTAAGAAGACTTGAGTTTCTCAAGGTTCTCAATCTCCTTTTTTAATCTTCTAATCTCTCTCTCTCTTGTAAATTCATTTCTTCCATTGATTTAGCTAGTTCAACAGTCTTTTCCAGGGCTGTCAATGGAGTTGTCGAAGGAATTTCTTCAACAGACATTGTGCTCACTCCTATGAGTGGAACTGCACTCAATGGAATGACCTCCATGGGATTTGACTGCTCCCTCTCTTTTATTAGCTTTTCCAATTCCGCTTCCATTTCTCTTAACTGTGCATTCTGCTCCATGATGAGCTTGAGCATCTCATCCTTCTCCCCTTCTATCTTTGCTATTTCCTTTGTCTGTGAATCTTCTGTTGGAGGCAATTTAAATTGTTTCCTCAGCGATGCTATATCGACATTTTTCTTTTTGAGCATCTCCTCGACTGCTTTCACGTTCGAGGGATCATATCTGATCTTGAGAACCAGTTCCTCCAACGTCTTAATCCTGCTATCCTTGGCAAAGGATGATATTTTTTCTAACTTCAACTGCGTTTGAACATTATTCAGAGATACTTGTAACTTGGAGGTGGCAGTGGAAGCATGTGCCAATGTGGAGAAAACCATTTCTCCAGTTTTCCTATGTAGATCCATCTAATCAGCTGGATGCACATCTTTAGTTTGAAATTCAAACGTTTCCCTTTTGTAATCGATGATTACCTTTGGGTCTAGCACCTGTGCTTGCAGAAACGCCATGTGCATTCTACCCTTCTCAGTGTCGAATGCAGAGAGCAGTCGGTGTTGTGCAGTGGATGTTTGCTTCCAGAACTGAGCATACGTGCTGCTGGTCAACGTCTGATTTTTATTTTTGATCAGATCATACTTCTCAAAAATACTCAATTTCGGTCCTATTTTGCTCAGCTGGCTGGATGGTGGAGTATTTGTAGGATTTCTGGGCAACATTGTAGTCATGATTTGTTTGCTTCTTGTACTAAGGAGTGACTGATCAACCTCCAATGTGGTAGTGGATTGCATTCCCCTTTCACTAGCCGTGTCGGGTGCCGGACTGGTTTTTGGCCTCTTGGTATGTAGTTGAAATTCTTCAGATGATACTTCAGTGACAGAAGGTGACACATCTTGCCTAGGACTTTTCTCCTTGGGATCCTGTGGTGTAGTCGTCTATGAGACAATGACCGAGAGGTCCTGTTATTCTATCTCAACCAGAGTGTTTGGCTCCCATTTTGTCTGGTTGACAAATTCTTCTATCTCAGGCCTGGATGTGTGGATGTATGGGATATTCTTATTTTTGACCCTCATCTCGGAAATTATCCCGCACGGATCGTATTGCCATGCAAAACTAACAAAAAACTTCATTTCTTTTAGCAGTCTGTCTACTTCCTCCTTGGCACCTCGGCTATTGCAGATGAAAGACCCAATCTTCCCTTTGATTCTGAGTTGCTGCTTCTTCTTCATAGACACAAAATGTATGTCGTCAGAATTTATCATCTGCCTTATGTATTCCAGGGAAAAAATCCTCACGGGTAAATACCTGGGTAATTTATATGGGGCCAACTCACACCCATAAACTCTGCTCTCAGTGTGGTTTTGGTACAGGTACCAATCACCAGTCTTTGTAAGGTCTGAGAGATGTAAAATCTTTTGAATTTCCTCGTTAATTCTAGGTTCGGGTCTGCTGCTGAGCATACTCACCACTAGGTGGTATAACTGCTCAATGAACTGCTCGAAACTGAATTTTGTAGAGCTATTTCTAAGCATCGAAGTCCACGTTGTCACTGCCTGTGGCCTCCCACCTTATCTGTCTTCTGCATTGAAAAGGAAAATTTGTCTACTTGAAAGATCATGAACAGGTAAGCCAGTATTGAAGAATATCGAAACATGCCTTCTGTGGCGAAGTTGATGAATTGTTCATGAATGTTGTCCGCCAGGAACGTATTGTAGTTGAACTGAGTAGTGGGTCTCTCATCGGTGGAAAAGATGGACAGAAATCCCAAGATGGGTTCGTCCACCCATTAATCCGAAAAATATCCAAGGCACATAGTGATGTGATAACTTGGTTTCCCTTTACTGAGAACAGGGAGGAAGGATAAGGGGAGTTTGTAGTGGGGAGGTGAGTGGATTGTGCGAGGGAAAGCTAAAAAATCTGAGCTCTTTGGGGGAAAGAAAACTTCTTGTAGAGATCTGTGATGATTTCGAGGTTGAAAGGTGAGGGGGACTCGGCTCTGGGTATCTGCATCATCTGGTCAATGGTTTCTGATGTTATGAGGAAAAGAATTTCTCCAGACGAAGACATAATGGCTCTTTGTTCAGGGATATAATGGGCCTGGAATTTGAGGGTGAATTCGGGAAAGCGGTGAATCTGGGGGAAAAGATACATGGGAAGATTTGACTCCCAGAGACCAATTTCATCGCTCTGGTCAAGGAAAATCTCCTTGAGCCATGATTGCAATTCTGTGAAGTCGAAATCGCATCTAGTGTCTGCAATTAAATGGTCCTTGTCGGCCAGGGGGATCCTGTCGAGGTCGAAAGGGGGCGGGAGGAAAGGGTTTTCCTCAACTTCTGTTCTCTTTGATTTTGGCGCCATCGTTGTAGAAATACCTGCAAATCAAACAATCATTAGTGGGGATGATGGTAGCTTTGGATAGTTGGTAGTAACGGAAAAGGAAAACGGGGAAAAAATTCTCTGGTGCGTTGATAGGGTAAATGGCGAGGGAATGAAAGGTGAAGGTGGTTTTTGAGCAAATGGATACCCGTTGGGTGCGGGATATAGGTCAGTGGGCTAACAAATAGGTTAGGAAATCATAAATGGTCAACGGGTCATTTAGAGCGTGAGATGGCAGGTGACAATGACTGAAGAATATGGCTGGGCGATGTGGTGGGAGTCGATTGGGGAGTAACCATGGTGAGAGGAATTGTAATGGGCGAGCAAGGGGAAAAGACTGACAGAGTAATGAGAAGTGATCTCTAGGTAAAAAAACGTGGACAATGACGTCATGGGGTGACAAGGTATGTCAGACCTTGGGAGGCGGTGGGAGTCTGACCCAATAGATTCCTGCCACATAGAGATAAGCGACACGCTAGGATACAATCCATTCTAGACCCCCCCCCCTCTATTAAAAATAGATCGGTCAAGGGGGTCCGAAAAACACCAAGAGTCGTTGATCTGTGTGCTTTCTTTTCAACCATAGATCTGTGTGCAATAGTTAACCAACATTCTGGACCCCCCATCGTTAAAGGTAGAACGGTTGGGGGGGTATGGAAAAACCTGTCGACCGTAGATCTGGGCGCCTGCTCTCGGGTCGTCCATCTATGCGTTGTGCTTAACTGTGAGCGCAAAGGCATATGTGCTCCAGAAAACTTAGGATAAGTGCATATAGTGGATTTATTCCTGAGCTTTTCCAGGTTTATATCACTAAGGGGTTAGACATCAAACCTTTTAAACCTCAAATACATGGTTCAACATTGATCATCGTGCTGGTTTTATTGAAATAAAGAAAACTACCCTATGCTCTAACCTAATTACCTATGACAATTAGCCCAGATTAAACTGTTGGACTAAGAAATTACTCTATCCTAGGGCTATCCGACCAAGATTAGGCAGTCTAGTCAGATTTATTCACTAACTAACCTAAATTACTTGCCTAAGATTGAACAGTTTAGCCAAGCTTATTCACTACTCCTATCAACATCAATTTAAAAGAACTTGGCCATGCTTGAAAGGTATGGACCAAGTCATTGTTATTGCATGGGGCTCTATCGAATTTCTTTTATGCCCTCTTTTATTCATTTTCTTTCTTTCTTTTTTCTTTTTCTTTTTTCTTCTCTTTTTCCTTTTCTCTTCTTTTTTCTCAAATTATTTTCAGAATAAAAAATCATTTGACAAACAAAAACACTAAGAAGATAACAGTCAGTCACCAGTTGATCCTATAAATTATAGGGTTATAACAACGGCTCCACCTGGGGATGGTACTCTCCTTGTGAAGTGCCAAGAATCCTGATTCCTGATGTTCTGAGAAATTTTCTCAATAGTTGCCTTTGTTGCTTGATTGGTTTTATTTTGAAAATTGGAAGACAATGTTCATAGGCTTAGGGACTTCTCTACGGGCTTCAACCATCTGATCAGATTTATTTCACTCAAAACTTGTAAACAACATGAAAATGGTTTGTACAATGGAAAAGTGTGACTGCAGGTCCCTACTGAGGAGGTGAATAGTGCTTCATCATTCTGCCATTTATAGGTCCTCCTGGAAGATTTGTCCCATCACTGTTGTTGAGCAAGAAAGAATTATTTCTTCTGAATACTTGAATCATGTAAGGTGGCTTCCATAGACTGTCGAATTTGCCATGCTTCCCCTTTTCTTCATTTCGTGCATCTCATCTCAAAACCAAATCACCTAGCTCAAAGTCATCCTCTTTAGTTCTTTTGTCAAAGATATTTTTGATGATTTCTTGGACGACCTGAGTTTTGTTGTATACTTCTTCTCTAGACTGCTACAATTGGATCATTTGGTTTATCCTTCTTTGGGAGTCATTCGGTTTGGCTTGCATATCATGTAGCAATTTCATGACAGGAACTCCTAAGGAAGTGGGAAAAACTGCTTCAGTGCCATAAACTAGCTGATATGGTTGTTGTGCCTCTTTCGTCACCTTGGTGAGCAAATAAGAGGTGCTTGCAAGATCAGTTGGGTTTGTTGAGCAGGACAGCTGTAGAGAAAAGAGTTAGAGAAAGAAAAAAAAAACTATAATTAAGAATTAAGCTAATAGATGAAATAAAAACTAAAATCATGCATAGGGACATAGAAACAAAAAGAACAAAAAGACCCATGTCACCAATGTTTGAGGTTGATCTATTGATGAAAACAAAGCACCAAGAAGAAAGGGGACTATGAGTCCCTTCTTCCTCCAAGGGAAGGCTCTTGGACCCTCACTAGATAGCTCTTCTTACAACAAAGAAAATGGAAAATGGTGATGAAAGAAATCTTTACAAATCCACTCAATGGTGAGATGGATTGTCTAATGTAATGGTGCCAATGTGCTTGTGTCAAGGATGGAGTCCTAAAAACCATATAGGCAGCATAACATTACTTTGAATTCCTTGAGAAAATGAGGTGCATTCATGGCTTTTTATAGCATTGCTTTGGGTTCTTGTTTAACTGCTTTGTAGTGTGAAAAGAGGTCATTTAGGGCATTATTAGGTCTTTGACCAGCTCACCATTCGGATCCAGCCCAGATTTGAGGGTCAAATCGGCTTGGGAGCTGAACCATAAGTGGTTGGGAGGCTGACCACTTTCATAAATGCACCGTTTAGCAGGTGTACGACTTTTTGCGCTAACAGTTGCGCATCGTGCGCCTGTGCACGATTTCTACATTCCTGTTCTGCGCATGTGCGCGCGCGCCCAATGTCTGCAAAGCGCTCTTCAACTTTTCACTAATTTGTATAGTTTTTTGACCTTTTTGAATGCTGTGGTATTAATTCAGGTCCATGAATGACTTCATCACTGTTTGACGATGTTGAATTCTTGTAACCATGTGCGAACGAAATTTCAGTGATAACAGATGCCCCCTGATGGATGAGGTTAGGAGCATACGTATAGCCGAAATACATCAATGTTTCTTCTACTGAGAATGTTGTTGTAAGAGAGAGTAATAGTGTGATTGTCCAGAGTGATCCGTTGGAGAGAAAAAGGAACCGGTAGGACCTGACCTTCTGTGAGGTGTGTAAAATATAAAACTGTGTACAAACGAGGCGGGCAGGCCCCATGCTCGTGTCATGTAACTCTGATAAAGATGACTGAAGCATTGGTGTAGACAACTTTAGTGCCCTCAGGGGCGGTTGTGATAAAGGCAAAATATAATTCTGCAAATGAACATACTCTGAATAGTAGGCAGTGATTGCGGTAATAAGTAGCAGCGATTATGTGGGCATTGATAGCCCAACCAAGTTCAGAGGTCTTCGGCAAATGAGAGAAATAACTGCAATAGTCACAAAGTAAGACTCATCGTAACATGAAAAAGTGTTGGCGTCGAATGTTATGGGGGTCAACGACAGCAGGGAGCAATGGTGTTTCACCCTGTGCCGTCCGAGATCTCTCATTGAATGGATAATGAGAATCAAGATACTGTCACCCTTCTGGAAAATTATGTTGATGTCGAAAAAAGTGGAACGCGACTCCCAGAAGAAAAGGGCTTTGTGAAATCTACGGAGGTGAGGAAGTGGTAGAGGTACATGGACGAAGTCAAGAAGTGGGAGGACTCAATACTGCCCTTGGTTGGAGGATGTATGAGATAAAAAGTGGCCGCAACCGTGTAACGAGGTCGAGTGTCAGGGGGACGCCAAGACTGGTGATAACTTGTGCCAGAGGCGAGACAAGGTGAACAAATTTAGAGGGTAGAGGTAAGTGACCTGTGGGGTACTCTGAAGATATGGATGATGCCGGCAAGGGTAGATGATAAGTAATGCTCCAACCAAGGGTGACATGGGTTGTGTTTGGCCAAAAGGAGGGAAGTAAGTCGCCAAAGGTGACGACAAAAAAGATAATGTAATGACTAGAAATAAAGGCTTTTGTACAATAAATAACGAATAATTGGGGAGAAATGTACAAATACAGAAACGGGTGCCCCAGTGTGATATGGGTGGCCCATGTAGGGCATAATTTGCTTGGAAAACTGATGAAGGGTGGGGGCCCCATTGGTGAGTTTCTGTATGAGGTAGTTGAAATGAAGGTAGGTTCGCAGATGGGAAAGATGATTGTGGAGGAAATGGAGGGTTCATGATACTGCGGAGGTGCAGGTAAAAAATAGAACCGAGAAGGGACAATCTGGGAGTCTGTGTGGGAAATCTAGCAAAATGAGGAGAAGGAGTATGTGGTTGATTCATGACATGATGAAAGACTATCGGGACTCCCATCCCTAAAGGGTAATGAAGAATAGCATGAGTGTCAAAAGTGTCAAAAGGTGCTATGAATGGGACAACTCATGTGGGTAAGAATGCTACCAGGTAACAGTACCGAAGATGCAAAATGGAGGTGTGGGTACTGCAGAGCCCGGAATGGGGATCCTAGAGGTAAACATCAGAGGGTGTGACTAGAAATGAAAGTGTGATATAGTGGGAAAGACTACATGCCAGTGTTGAGTATATACCTGAAGGGGTTGTGCCGATGTATGATGAGCAAGTACCTGCACACATGAAAACCAAATACCCGAAGTGAAAAATATCTAAAGAGAATCGAAGATATGAGCATGTATGAAAAAAAGGTGCCACGAGGGCTTAGGATGAAAAGCAACCCAGGGACTGTTGTGATGTACGTGACGGGATGTTGATCCCGTGGCTGAAGACAGATTGAAAAATGGACATCGTGGGCTCCCGGAATGGTGAGTGGAAGTTTGGCAAAAGGCCTATATATAGCTGTAGGGCCCACATTGCCACCTCATTTGTACCTGTTGCAATAGTGAATGGATGAGTAGTTTTCAGAGGAGATTTGGAGATTCGGGGAGGGCGAGTCATCTGATTGGTGATTAGTGAGCTTTAGGTTAGTGGTCTGATCCTCCTGCATAGAAATAGGATTTCATTTTTTGGGTAGGGGATGTACAGGGGACCGTACACAGACATTTAGTGGATATGGGCCCCACATGCACGGGCGATCCGGTGATAGGCACGCATATGTGCGCACCTGTCCAAAGGATATACGTGCATGGGGGTGCAGTAGAGAGAATTTAAGGCGCACTCGAAGGGCGCGCTTGTGAGTTGAACAGGCGCACATACGTGCGCGTTTGTGGGTTGAAAAGGCGCGCACCTGGGCGCGCCTATATGGTGAACAGGCGCGCTCGGGAGCGCGCCTATATGGTGAACAGGCGCGCTCGGGAGCGCGCCTGTGAAACAAACAGGCGCGCCCAGGTGCGCGCCTTTTCAACCCACAGACGCGCACGTATGATGCACACCTGTGTAGTGAACAGGCGCGCATGTGTGTGCACCTGTGTAGTGAACATGTGTGCATGTGTGCGTGCCTGTGGGTAACAAAACCGTGCCTAGGAGGCAAGGTTGAGGTGTATAAAAACGAGTTTTTTTGATGTTGTTGATGGTTGCTTGAGCTGATATAGGACTCTGTGTTGTCTGCAGGTGGACAGTGGTGATGATGCCAGTGGGGTGGCAAGAGCGAGACTGGTCTCAGCTGTGAGACACCGTGGCCATTGAGGAGCCCTGTGTGCATGCGACTTTGGAAACCTGTGGGTTGCTAAAGTTCTTTGAGTGCCTGTTGATACGGGCACAGGAGTATCTGCTACAGTTCCTGATCCATATGTGGAGTTTGGAGCTGCACTGCTTCCTTGTGCGAGGAGAGAAGATCCCCTTCACTATGGTGGAGGATGTATATTTCTTGACTGGGCTCCCATTTCGGGGAACGCCCCTATCGACGGAGCTGGTGCTGCCTAGGGGTACGTTGCTCGCCACTATTGGCCGGAGATATTGTTCAGGTCAGAAATTTATGTCTGGGACGGTGGTGAGTATATCGTCGATAGATTCCCTGGCACATCGCTATATAGCAGTGATGATTGTACGAGTATACGGGTCACTGGCGACCCAACAGATTAGCGGTGGCCAGCTTCTGGTGCTGGAGAGAGTGTTGGCTGACGAGCGTTTCGCTTGGGGGATGAAGCTGGATGCGAGGATGGTGGCGCAGTTGGACCACTGTCGGTCTACTGATACAGGGGAGTTTGCTTTTGGGTCCATCCTAGTGGCCTGGTTTCTAGAGAGGGTGTCGTTGTTGCACCCGAGGATTCTATTGGGGGCGCCTGGGGCGCGAGAGCCACGGTTGAGGCAGTGGTAGACTGTTTTGCTTTTCCATGGTGGTGGCGAAGGTGGCCACTTATTTTCTATAGAGGTGGCGCAGGTATGGCGACAGATGCCACAGGTGATATTACATTACCCCTATGCCGGGGTGGACTTTTGGGATGATTCAGACATGGTGCTACCTCCAGGGGAGGTTTTTTATCATCGAGGTATGTTTGGTGTTGGTGTGTATGTTTTTTCTTGTTTTGTTTTTTGAGATAGAAGTCCATATGTATATGATATAGATGCTGATACTATCTGTTGTTTGTTTTCATGTGCAGATGTGGCACCTCACGGGCGTGAGGTGGAGTTGCAGCGAGCACTAGAGAGACCGCTGCGGGGAGAGAGACATCGGCGGGATGAGGCTGCGGTACGACCAGCTGATCCTGAGAGGGCAATGAGGAGGCGTCGGTTTGATGAACCTGGTGTTGGGCCATCACATGGTCCTCCGGCGACGGCCAGAGCAGATTATGAGGACATACGCCATCGTCTGGAGACGATATTGCAGGAGGTTCCTGAGGGCATATGGTCTTGCATCCAGGATGAGACTTTCTTGGAGAAATGTGTAGTGGCGCCGCCTCCGTGGCGGTCCATAGTACGACGAGCAGCAGTGGCTGCTGCATTGATGACCAGACGACTGCCGCCGGGGCAGGAGGGTCTGGCAGGGGGTGGACCACCACCTCCTGGGGCAGGAGGTGGTGGGCCGCCACCACTTGAGGGAGGAGCAGGTGGTGGTGCTCTAGAGGCATCGTGAGTGGTGCTCTGAGGCATTTGATGTAGATATATTTTTTGTATATAGTCTGGTGAGCCCATTTTGTACTGAGGTGTTGTATTGGCCTGCGGATATGTGTATTTTTTGTATGTAAACATTCAGATGACACTGTAGACCTATATATATATACATGAGTATACTTTTTGAGATCTATGTGGTGTTTACATGTTTTTGGTTAATGGTTTGATGATATCTATTCTATATATATGTTGTGACATGATTGTGATATGTTTATGTATGTGTAGAGGTATCTTGATGTGATATATGCCAGTCTAACACAATATTAGCTAGGTTATCTGTGATTTGATTCAATTGTCTTGGAATATGTGTAAATGTAATGGAATCAAAATGTCGAGATAAAAGCCTAACCTGCAGGTATTTGCGAAAGAGGCAAGGATCACGGACGCGGTACACATTGTTGAGATGGAGAACGACTAGTTGAGAGTCGAGGAAGACACTAAGGTGACGAATATGATGATGTTGGGCGTCGGCCAGGAGGCCAATGATAGTAGTGTATTCGGCTTGGTTGTTGGTTGCTGACCCCAAACATATGCCACTTGAATGGAGCATTTCATGTGAGGGGATGTAGAGAGCCCAAGTAGCCGAAGCGAGATTTTGTGTCCAACAGCTGGCGCCGTCGGCGTAACCGATGTGGTAGGTTGGTGGAGGAAGCATCTGTCAATAGCACAACGGATAGTTTAGATGTGAGGGGAGGAGAAAAAATATTAAAAACTCTAGAAAATAAATGACCTAAAGTAGGATGACTATGTTTAAGTGAAAAATTTCTTTAAGTATAACCCATTGACGGGTTCTTTGAGAGAGAGGCCTTCGGGGGAGGCCAGGATGTATGCGCCTTTGGTGAGGCAATGTTGGATAATGTATGGGCCATGCCAAAGTGATTTGAATTTGTCGTGTCCAAAGGTATCATGAGCGATATCATAAGCCAGGACGAGGTCACCTTCGCGGAATGATCGAAGGTTGACATGGCGATCAAAGGTAGCCTTGGATCATTTTTTAGCTGGCTCGTTGTTCTGTAAGGAAGATCGACGATCTTCATCCAGAGACTCCAAGTTCAGCAAGCGCTGCTCCATTGGAGTAGTGTCAGGTAATAGCTCAATTGCGGTGCGTAAGGTGGGAATTTTGCACTCGATGGGAAGAGTTGCCTCGACCCCATGGACTAAATGGAATGGTGTGAAACCAGTAGCGATTTTCACAATCGTTCGATAAGCCCATAGCGCAGAAAATAACATATGATGCCAATTGGTTTTATGTTTATTAACCATGCGCTGTAACATGGTCTTGAGGACTTTGTTAACTGCCTCAACCTGTCCATTAGACTGAGGGTAATATGGTGAGGCAAACTCGTGAGAGAATCCTAACCAAGATGAGAGTTCGATGAAGATCTCATTCTCGAAGTGTTTCCCATGGTCAGAAACGAGTTGGAGGGGTACTCCAAAGCGGGATATGACGTGGTTAAAGAAAAAACGCGCTGGAGTGTCAGCGGTGTTGTTGAAAGTGGGCATAGCTTCGGCCCATTTGGTGAAGTAGTCAACGACGACAACGATGTATTTGTGACCATTGTTGGAGGGGGGATTACAAGTCATGAAGTCGATGCCCCATTTACAAAAAGGGTCAGCAGTAATGACAGGGTGAAGAAGAGCGGGGGGAGTGCGGGTTTTGTTGGCGTAGAGATGACATTACTCACATCATTTCACGACATGAATGCAATCATGAAACAAGGTAGGCCAAAAGTAACTGGCTCGGATAATCTTTTGAGCAATGGATATACCCGAAAGATGGCCCCCACATGCGTCGCTGTGGCAGTCGTTTAAGACTCTATCGACCTCGTCAATAGTCAGGAAGCGATGAAGAATGGTGTCGACGCCCCACCGGTATAGGATGTCTCCGATGAGAAGGTAGCGGGGGGCCTGATGGTGAATACGTCGACGATCATCTCGTGAAAGGTGGTTACCGAACTTTTGAGTTCAGAGGTAGACGAGAAGGTCGTCGTACCAAGGATCATCCGAAGTGATGTAAAAGAGATGTTCATTAGGAAAGTCGGTGTTGACGGGGGCGCTGGTGGTGTCAGAGGGGAGGGTCGTGACAAGTTCGGCGAGAACGAGGGCCTTCTTACTCTTAGGTGTTGAGAACTCGAGGTCGTACTCCTGAAGGATAATGATCCATCGAGCGAATTTTCCGTTAACTTGCTGGTGCCTGAGCAAGTACTGCATAGGGTTGGAATCTGGGACGACCTTTGTGGTGCGAAGCAGAATGTAATGGCGCAGTTTCTGGACTGCGAGGACAACTGCAAGAGCAAGTTTCTCTTCGTGTTTATACTTCAAGGGTGGCCCTGAGAGGTTTTTACTAACGTAATAAATGACGTGTTCACGCTTGTCATCTCCGAGCTGGATGAGGACGCCGACTACTAATACAGTTGATGCTGATACGTAGAGGATATAGTCGCGATTATAGTCAGGTGCACTAATTAAGGGTGCATTTGAAAGCGCTTCTTTAAGATCATCAAATGACTGTTGGACGTGGTCGTCCCAGTGAAATGGGATGTCGTGACGTAGTAAGCGAAGGAAACCATGTGCGCGTATGGCGTAATCCGGGACAAAGCGTCTAAGAAAGTTAATTTTTCCCTGAAGACTCTGAAGTTGCCGTAAATTCCAGGGAGGTGGAATTTCGGTGATAGCTTGGACTTTGAGGGGGTCTACGGTAATACCGCTTTGGGAAACAATAAAACCGAGGAGGCGTCCTGCGGTGACACAGAACACACACTTGAGAGGATTCAAGCATATGTTGTACTGACGACACCGTTGAAAGATGATTCATAAATCATCGAGATGTTGGGTGCATTTATTGGATCGAGCTGTGAGGTCATCCAAGTAGGCGAGGATGATATTAGCCAGATCGTGAAAGATGTATGTCATCGCCCGCTGGAAAGTTGCGCCGACATTCTTTAAGCCGAAAGGCATCACACGATATGAAAAAGTACCCCACGGGGTAGTGAATGCAGTTTTATACTGATCAGCTGGGTGGATTTGAATTTGGTTATAGCCATAGAATCTGTCCATAAAGGAGAGAGCCTCGTGGTCGATGCAGTCGTCAATAATTTGATCGATGAAAGGCGTTGGAAAGTTGTCTTTGGGACATGCGATATTGAGATCGCGAAAGTCTGTGCAAACATGGAAAGTGCCCTGTTTTTTGTCAATGGGTATAGGGTTGGAAACCCATGAGGTATAAGCGATGGGGTAAATAAAACCGACAACGCGTAATTTGTCAATTTCGGCTTTGATAGCTGCAACTTTGGATGGGTGTAGCAGTCACTATTTTTGGCGAACTGGTGTGATGTCGGGCTAGGTGTCGATGCGATGTTCGACAATAGAGGGATCGAGGCCAGGAATTTTTGTGTATGACTAGGCAAAAATATCCCTATATTCCTAGAAGAGGGCTTTATATGCGGTGATTTCCTGAGGAGTGCAAGTAGCTCCAATGGTGATTTCTTCGACGATGTCATTTTTAATGGAAATGTCGATTTTGATGGTGGGGGAAATGTTGGCCATATTGTCTTCTTCAAAAGCATCAGGGGCAGGAATGATATTTTTGAACTAGTCGATAGGCCCTGATGGGATAAAATCCTTGGTTTTGACCGCGTAAATGGGGTTTTTGTTAGGAGGCATGGGGGCCTCCTGTGGAGAGAAGAGTGCGTGATGGTGTAGCACATCCCAGGGAGAGTATGGGTGGTTTAACTCTTCGAGTATTTCTTCGTCGCTTTGGAAGTGATGAGAATACAAGGGGTCGTGAGGAGTGATCTTAGTGATAGTGTGGTTGCTCCCTGATGAAGAAGCAGGGGGAACAATGCTAGGAGATGGTGAGGGTTCACTCAACATAAACCATATATTGAAGTACTGAGGGGTACCCATGGTGGTTGGGTGGAGGGTGTCCATAGGGGAATGAGCAGGAGAGTTGGGGGGGTTGTAGGGTAAATCCTCAGATACGCCATCTAAGAACCATGGAGGCATTGGGAGTGTCTCGGGCTCGGGATAAATGACATGAAAATCCTCTAGTGATGAGGTAATGCCAATTATCGCCTCTGCGGGTCGGTGAAGTAGGGCCAATTGATGTTTCCTATATTCAAGGATCACATGACATTGGTATGTAAAATGAGCTAATGAATCACAGAGAGAGCAAGGGTGTCTCATATGTTCATTGACTGAAGTGGTGACATACCAGATGTCAGTGATACTTGTTGAGGAGGACGTAGCAGGACTGGGGTTGTTTTGGAAGTTCTGGCGTACAGCTGCTAATGTCTACTGAAAGCATGGCAGTGTTGGGCAATGATGGGTATAATGGCCATACTCTAAACATATACCACAAACGTATTTAATCCTCAACCCTTTAATACTGGAAGAGTGGGAGGTAGTGGTGGGACTAGCAGTAATGGCGGGTGTTGTGGGAGTTTGATTCAGGGGGATCAAATTCTGTAATTCAGGTAGTGATGGACAGTTGTTGGTTTGGTGGCCCTCTTTCTCACATAGTGCGTAAGGTGGTGGGATGTGTGGAGGAAATGGAGCGGTGGGATCCTTCTTATTTCTCCTGGCCCCAGCTGTAGCAGGGGGGTTAGTGAG
>SNQJ01S0005403.1:12305-22540 GCA_010110895.2 Picea sitchensis | reverse complement strand
AGAAAACAACTTTAACAACACCATGGCGTACTTTCATGTATGTGAAAATGCCTTTTGGGTTGATGAACGCTGGGGCCACTTTCCAGAGAGCGATGGACATCGCTTTTGTGGAAGAACTCAACAAATTTATTATCATTTATTTGGACAACATAACTGTGTTTTCCCAATCCGATGATGAACACTTATGACATCTCAGACAAGTGTTTGAGAAATGCAGGAAATTTGGGATTTCTCTGAATCCTAAGAAAAGCCTTTTTGGATTAGAGGAAGGTAAACTGCTAGGGCACATAAGCTCGAAGGACAGAATTAAGATAGACCCTAGTAGAATCGAGGCCATTCAGAAATTAGAACATCTAAGAAATATCAAAGAGTTACAATCTTTCATTGGAAAAATAAACTTTCTGAGAAGATTCATACCCAACCTTGCTGAGCTTCTCAGGAACATCAAAAACATGTTAAAAAAGGACACAAAAATAAACTGGGAAATTGAGTCCAAGCAGTCTTTTGAACAAGTCAAACATGCACTCACACAGGCTCCAGTCTTGATCAGTCTTGACTTCACCAAAGACTTTTTTCTTTTTTCTTTCACCTCTGAACATATCGTTGCAACAGTATTACTACAGAAAAACAACGAAGCGTATGAACAACCCATAGCCTTTTTCAGTAAAGCTTTAAGAGATGTTGCTTTGAATTATAAAATTATGGAGAAACAAGCTTTTTCCCTGGTGAAATCCATAAAAGATTTTAGAGTATATATTCTCATTCCCATACCATCGTGTATGTTCCAAATGTAGTAGTAAAAGACATTTTAACTCAGGACAATCTAGACAGTCGAAGAGGAAAATGGATTTCTATCATTCTGGAGTATGACATAGAGATTAAGCCTACCAAACTGATTAAAGGTCAATGTCTAGTGAAGTTAATGGCTGAATCCAATTTCCATGCTCTCGACATTAATTTCTTAGCTGCAGTAGATGAACAGGGTAAGAAGGCGACTCCAAGCATGAAAGAGGCATTTATGAACTCTCCATGGTACGCAGACCTGATATTTTGTTTTCATAACTTACAAGCTCCCCCCGGTCTGACCAAAACTAAAGCTAGGTTTTTGAAATTGAAAGCATTAAAATTTTGCATTCTAGAAGGCAATCTATATTGGAAGGATCCTGGAGGTATTTAGTTAAATTGTCTATTGAAGGATGAAGATGACAAAGTATTGTAGGATTTTCATGCAGAAGACTGTGGTGGTCATCTGAGCTGGAAGACCACAGCTAATAAAATTCTCAGAGTTGGGTTCTATTGGCCTCCACTATTTGCAGATGCGCACCAAAAAGTGACTTCGTGTCATAAATGTTAGGTGTTCGAGGGCAAAAAGAAGATTCTTCCTTTGCCCCTTAAACCAATCTCTGTTGAAGCTCTTTTCAAGCAATGGGGATTAGACTTCATCAGAGAAATACATCCTCCCTCTTCTGGCCAACAGAAGTGGATTCTTACCGCGACGGATAATTTCACAAAATGGATCGAAACTGTACTAAGCAGGCAAACTACTGATTCTGTCATTATTAAATTTCATGAAAATAATATCTTGTCTCGTTTTGGATGTCCTAGAAAGATTATAACTGACAATGCAGTCGCTTTTCGATCTAAGAAGCTCATGGATTTTTGAAACCATTATCATATTGGTTTGGGACATTCCACAACTTATTATCCTCAGGGAAATGGGTTGGCGGAATCGTCAAATAAAACCCCGGTAAACATTATCAAGAAGACGTTGCAAGAAAACAAAAAATCATGGCATAACAAGCTGGTTTTCTCACTATGGGCCGACCGACTGACAACTAAGAGGTCAATTGGTATGTCACCATATCAACTGGTCTATGGCACTGAAGCAGTTTTTCCCACTTCCTTAGGAGTTCCTGTCATGAAGTTGTTGCAAGAGATGCAAGTTGAGCCGAACGACTCCCAAAGAAGGATAAACCAAATGATCCACCTGCAGCAGTCTAGAGAGGAAGTATACAACAAAGCTCAGGTTTTCCAAGAAATCATTAAGAAGCTCTTTGACAAAAGAACCAAAGAAGATGACTTTGAACTAGGTGACTTGGTTGTGAGATGGGATGCCCAAAATGAAGACAAGGGAAAGCATGGAAAATTCGACAGTCTATGGAAGGGACCTTACATGATTCAAGCATTCAAAGGAAATAATGCCTTCTTTCTCAACAACAATGATGGGACCAATAGGCCAAGAGGACCTGTAAATGGAAGAATGTTGAAGCACTATTCACCTCCTCAATAGGGACCTACAGTCACACTTTTTCATTCTACAAACCATTTTCATTTTGCTTGCAAGTTTCTAAGTGAATAACCTTGATCAGGTGGTTGAATCCCGCAAAGAAGGCCCTAAGCCACTGAACATTGTCTTCCAATTTTCAAAATAAAACCAATCAAGCAATAGAGACAGCTTCTGAGAAATTTTCTCAGAACATCGGGAATTAGGATTCTTGGCACTTCACAAGGAGAGTACCATCCCCAAGTGGAGCCGCTGTTATAACCCTATAATTTATAGGATCAGCTGGTGATTGAAATGTTATCTTCTTAGTGTTTTTGTTTGTCAAATGATTTTTCGTTCTGCAAATAATTTGAAAAGAAAAGAAAAGAAAAAGAAAAAGAAAGAAAGAAAAAGAATAAAAGAGGGCATAAAAGAAATTCAATAGAGCCCCATGCAATAACAATGACTTGGTCCATACCTTTCAAGCATGGCCAAGTTCTTTTAAATTGATGTTGATAGGAGTAGTGAATAATCTTGGCTAAATTGTTCAATCTTAGCCAAGTGATTTAGGTTAGTTAGTGAATAAATCTGACCAGACTGCCTAATCCATGTTAGATAGCCCTAGGATAGAGTAATTTCTTAGTCCAACAGTTTAATCTGGGCTAATTGTCATAGGTGATTAGGTTAGAGCATATGGTAGTTTTCTTTATCTCAATAAAACAAGCATGATGATTGATGTTGAACCATACCTTTGATGTTTGAAGTTTTGATATCTAACCCCTATGGTGATTAAAACAGTGAAAAACTCAGGAAAACCCACAAAATGTACTTATCCTAAGTTTCTGAGAAAATATAATTTTGCGCTCACCAAATAAAGATCCTGCATAGATGAGAGGCTGGAGAGCATGTGCACAGATCAAAGGTTGACAAATTTTTATGGACCCAACTGACCGTTCTACCTTTATTAGTGGGGGGGTGGGGGGTTCGGAATCGAAGATAACATATGCACGCATCTGGATGGCTCAGGCTTCAATGCCTAGATCTACGACTCGGATTGTTTTCCGGACCCCCCCCCAACCTGTTATGCCTTTAATGGAGGGGGGGGGTCTGAAATGTTCTTTAAATATCGTGCACAGCTCTGTGGTTGAGAAGAAAGAACACAAATCAATGGCTCATGGTGTTTTTCGTAACCCCCCCCGACCGATCTGTTTTTAATGGAGTGGTGGGGGGTCTAGAATAGAATATTCTCTGGTGGGCCCTTTTCCTCTACGTGGCATAAATTCATTGGTTCAGACTTCCACCGCCTATCATTTATGACATGCCCTGTGACCCCATGACATCATCATCCACATTTTTTCCACTAGAGGTCACGTCTCATTACTCTGTCAGTCCCTTTCCCCTTGTTCACCCTTACAAGTCCTCTCACCATGGTTACTCCCCAATCAACTCCCGCCACGTCGCTTGATCGTATTCATCATACATTACTCCCTGCCATCTCATTCTCCAAACAATCCATTGGCAATTTATTACTGGCTAACTTATTCGTTAGCCTGCTGACCTGTCCCCCGTGCCCAACGGGTGTCCGTTCACTCAAAACCACCATTTCCCTTCTTTCTTCCATTGCTTACTGTGTCATCTCACCAGAAAATACCTTTTCCCGTCGCACCAGAGCATTTCTTCCCCATTTTCTCTCTGTTTCAGTCAAACGTCCCAAGCCACCATCATCCCCACTAACGACTGTTTGATTTGCAGGTATTTTTACAACGATGTCGCCAAAATCAAAGAGGACAGAAGGTGAGGAAAATCCTTTCCTCTCACTGCCTGTCAACGTCGACAGGATCCCCCTGGTGGATAAAGGCCATTTAATAGCAGACACTAGATGTGATTTTGACTTTGCAGACTTGCAGTCATGGCTCAGAGAGGTTTTCCTTGACCAGAGCGATGAAATTGGGCTCTGGGAGTCCAACCTTCCCCTCCATCTTTTCCCCGAGATTCACTACTTTCTTGAATTCACCCTCAAATGCCAGGCCCATTATATCCCTGAAAAAAGAGCCATTATGTCTTCGTCTAGAGAAATTCTTTTCCTCATCACACCAGAAACCATTGACTAGATGATATAGATATCTAGAGTCGAAGCCGCCTCACCTTTCAACCTCGAAATCATCACAGAGCTTTACCAGAAGCTGTATTTCCCCCAAAGAGATTAGATTTTTGAGCTTTTTCTCCCACAATCCGCTCAGATCCCCACTACAAACCCCCCTTATCCTTCCTCCCTGTTCTTAGTAAAGGGAAACCAGGTCATCACGTGACTATGCACCTTTCTTGGATATTTTTCGGATCAATGGGTGGATGAACCCATCTTGGGATTTCTATCTATTTTTTCCACTGATGAGAGACCCAGTACTCAGTTTGACTACAGTACATTCTTGGTGGACAAAATTCACGAACAATTCATTAACCTCACCATAGAAGACATGTTCCAATATTCTTCAATACTGGCTTACCTGTTCATTTTCTTTTTGAAGCGGACAAATTTTCCTTTTCAATGTAGAAGATGGATAAAGATGGGATACCACAGGAAGTGATAGCGTGGACTTCGCTGCTTAGACATAACTCTATAGAATTCAGTTTCAAGCAGTTCATTGAGCAGTTCTACCACCCAGTGGTTAGTATTCTTAGTGGCAGACCCGAACCTAGAATTAATGAGGAAATTCAGAGGATTTTACATCTCCCGGACCTTACAAAGACTGGTGATTGGTACCTGTACCAAAATCACACTGAGATCAGAGTTTATGGGTGTGAGTTGGCCCCATATAAATTGCCTAGTTATTTAACTGTGAGGATTTTTTCCCTGGAATACATAAGGTAGATGATAAATTAATATGACATACATTTTGTGTCTCTAAAAAAGAAGCAACAACTTAGGATCAAAGGGAAAATAGGATCATTCATTTGCAATAACCGAGGCGTCGGGGAGGAAGCACAAAGACTACTAAAACAAATGAATTTTTTTGTTAGTTTCACATGGCACTATGATCTGTGTGGGATAATTTCCGAGATGAGGATCAAGAATAAGAATATCCCGTATGTTCACACATCTAGGCCCAAGGTAGAGAAGTTCACAAACCAGACAAAATGGGAGCCAAATACTCTGGTGGAGATAGAACAATAGGACCCTTCAGTCACTGTTTCACAGACAACTACACCGCAAGTTCCAAAGGAGAAAAGACCTAGGAAGGACACTTCGCCTTCCATCACTGAAGTATCGTTTGAAAAGTTCCAATTGCACACAAAGAGGCCAAAACTCACCTAGGCACCTGACACAGCTGGCGAAAAGGCAATTCCATCCACTACAACTATGGAGGTGGATCGGTCACTCCTTAGTACAAGAAGTAAATAGATTATAACCACAGTATGGACCAAGAAGCCTGCAGATACTCAACCAGTCAACCAACCAAGAAAAACAGGACCAAAGCTAAGTATTTTTGAGAAGTACGATTTGATCAAGAAAAAGAATCAGACACTGACCAACAACCCATATGCTTAGTTCTAGAAGCAAACATCAACTACACAACATAGACTATTTTTGGCATTCGACACTGAGAAGGTTAGAATTCACATGGCCTTTCTACAAGCACAAGTGCTAGACCTGAAAGTAATCACAGATTACAAAAGGGAAACATTTGAATTTCAGACTAAAGATGTGCATCCAGCTGATCAAATGGATCTGCACAGGAAGACTGGAGAAATGGTTTTCTCCACATTGGAAAATGCTTCCACTGCTGCCTCCAAGTTACAGGTATCTCTGAATAATGTCCAGATGTAGCTTAAATTAGAAAAAATATCATCCTTTTCCAAGGATAACAGGATCAAGACGATGGAAGAACTGGTCCTCAAGATCGGATATGATCCCTCGAATGTGAAAGCAGTCGAGGAGATGTTTAAAAAGAAGAATGTTGATATAACATCTCTGAGGAAATAGTTGGAACTACCACCAACAAAAGTCTCACAGGAAAAGGAAATAGTAGAGACAGAAGGAGAAAAATATGAGATGCTCAAACTAATCATGGAGCAAAACGCGCAGTTGAAGGAAATGGAAGCAGAATTGGAGAAACTAGTGAAAGAGAAGGAGCAGTCAAAACCCATGGAAGTCATACCACTGAGTGCAGTTCCGCTCACAGGACTGAGCACAACGTCTATAGCAGAAATTACCTCGGCAACTCCACTGACAGCTCTGGAGAAGACTGTTGAATTGGATAAATCCATGGAGGAGATGAATCTACAAGAGATAGAGATTAGCAAACTCAGAAAGGAGATTGAGAACCTCTAGAAACTCAAGTCTTCTTATCAAACTAGCTACTCCAAGGAGAAGCAGGCGTCAAACTAGAAACAGGAATTACAACAACTTCAAAAGAAAACAGTGGCAGGAAAAACACTTGCTGAGGTCAAGGAAAGTATCTGGACGGACATCACCAAGTCCATGAATGAAATATGGCCGATGATACAAATCATGTTTGAGAAAAATGAGCTAGTACAAATAAGTAAGCAGGCCATTGAGAAGATAAGAGAAGAATTGGGAGAGATGCCTACAGAAGCTACTGAAATCATCAAATTTATGAATTCCAAAACCAGAGAGGAGCTAGAGGATCTGAAGATTGAAGATATAACAGAGACCATCCTTGAGGTCAAAAGGGTCCTAACCAAGAGATAACTGATCCTATAGTTGGAGGAAAAGGTCTAGACCATGGACATAGGAGTGCAAATATTCTTCAACAAGATTGAAGCTCTGCATAAGAAAGGCCTTCCTGGTTTGAGAGTTATAAATGACAAGTTGATGACGCTCGTTGATTACAAAAAGAGACTAGCCATTGTGGCTCAGGATAGCTCAAAATTCTCAGGAATACAAGGCAGCATCACAGTCAAGGAATTCTTAGATTCTTTATAGTTAGACATCAACATACAACATGAGATATGGTACATCTTCATCACCAAGCCAACTTTTGCTAAGTACACGGAGATGGATGAAGTATACCGTAGATTGCTAAAAGTCAGCATTCCCAGTCACCTTCGGTGGGAAGAGCTTTGCAATCCGATCGAGTGGTCGATGAGTTGTCCAAGCCTAGTTAGCTATCTAGTTAGATGAGTCCATGCAGAGTCCTCACCAACTGTTCACCCAGAAAACAACACGAAGTTTCCACACATCATCAAACAATTTTCTAGATTTTTGTACCTTGTTAAGTTAGTTAGCTAAATTTCGATTTTCCACGTCCTGATCTTTAATGACATGATCGTTTGTAATTTGATTATAAATGCTTCACACTTTGAAGTATTGAGGGTTGATCTTCATGCCCTGAAAGCTACAAGACTGTAATTTTTTCAAGAGATCTTCAAGTAATACAAAGAGACTCTTATTCATTTTATATAACTAGCCTAACATCTTAAAGTTGAAACACATCTAAATCATACAGAGAGATCCCTCTCTGAAGATGGTAGGGCTAGATTCCAATTTCGAAGTGGTTGGATAAAGTTACCTCTCGTAGATTTCTTATCTTTGACAAACTCTGGAAATTTACAGAGCATTAACATAGTGGTGACCATACTGGGGAACTGAACAAATATCTTAAACCGCACATTTTCTTTTCCTTAGAAGAAAGTTTTGGTTCTGAAAAATTGAAAGTATGATAAAGTAATAATGTTTAGAGGTTGTTAAAAGATTGTATATATTGATTTCAGACTCATAAAAATATATATATATAAACCAAAAAGAAATCTGGCTCCCAAAAGAGCTTATACTCTATCTCACCCAGACCCAAAAACTGCAATAGCAACTGATAATCCAGAACAATTACTCAGAAAAAAGACCATTGTAGAAGGTTCAGTAAGTCATAGTCCCCTTCAGAGGTCCCCTTCTCTTCCAAAGGAACTTGTTTCCCTTCAAGAGCTTGACTTTGACACCGTTTTAGAACAAAGCCTCTTTAGAATAAAATATGATAGCTTTATGACCGAAATCGTTCTAGATCCCAAAACCCTACAACCTCGGACCCATGAAATGCTATCTCCCACTGCGAAACCTCAAACCACTCACTCTGTACCAGCTATCCCCTCCTCATCCTCATCTTCTGTCACCGCACCACTTATCATTCAGGTTGTTGTCTCACCTCCTCCACCTGTCATGGCTGCCAGATATGCTCCCTTGGTGTTGGCCGCACATTTACATGCTATGCCCCAGGATTATCAAACAAGACTTCCTCATTTAGATGGTACAGGGCCCTTGAATGCACAACATGTTGATAAAATGAATGACTATTTTGACCTACAAGAATTCGATGAAGCTGACGTTCAAATGAGATTGTTTGCGTAGAGTTTGACATGTGACATTAAGAAATGGTATAAAGGTTTACGTGCCGCCTCAGTGCTCGACCTTACAACATTTCAAAGAAGTTTTATAGATAGATGGGAGGTAAAGAAAAATCCTCTCCATATCTTGTTAGAATATGAAAACATCAGAAGGAATGAAGGTGAGACAGTATAAGATTACTGCACCCACTTTAACAATCTATACAATGCCATTCCAGCTGATATTAAACCTCCACAAGTTTTAGCATTGATAAAATTCCCTGATGGTTTTGATGTTGATATGTCGTATCAATTAAGGGAAAGAAAATCCACCACCCTGGAAGACATGCAGAAAATCGCAATAAGCGTGGAGGCCAACCTGTTGGCTAAAAGGGAACGATAGAGGACGGAGAGGAGAGTCACAATTAAAGAAGAACCTTCCACATCTTCTTCAGATTCCAAATTGGATTCCTTAGATAGAGGAATGGAAAGGATTATGGAGAGACTTACTATATCTGAAAGAAACCCTCCTAGAGAAAACCAACCAACTCCTCAAATTCGAAGTCCTAACTTCAGAAGAAACCCTCCTCAAATCCGATAGAGACATCCTAGGGATCAAAGAGAGTAGAGGAGTCCTGATCAACAGATCAGACCACCCTTATAGGAAAATTATGTTGATGAAGGGGAAGAGGTAATCGAAGAATTGGAGGACACACACATAAACCTCATGGGCATTCACGATAATGAAGCTATTTTCCTCACTCAAGAAGAGCAAGAACTTTTTCTTATTTCTCAAACAAAGGTGAGTGAAGAAGCTGAAGATACCGAACAAAAAGCATTTGAAAATGCTATTATGGAGGTACAACGATAGTACAATATATGAAGAAAAAAGATAGATGGAAGTTCCCCAAAAAAGTTAACCGAAATGAAGAAGATAGTTGAAACCAAGAAATCCCCTAAGCCTTCTACCGAGAAGATCCCTGAGAAAGGTAATGCTGAAGTTCCATAAAAAAGAAACCTTACTATTTTAAAAAGATCATCGCAAACTGAGGTTTCATCTACCAACTCACCAAATACTTCTTCCCGAAAGACTATGGTGGACAAATTAGAATTGCAGAGCCATAGCAGAGAACCTACTCCTTTCAACCTCGAAGGGGAATTAGCCAAAGTGAAAATTCCCATTCCCCTTTCCGAGTTGATGAGTAAGGACGCTTATTGATCGCATTTGATAAAAGAATTGAGCATTGAACCTGACATAGGCACAAAGGCCTTAACTGTTGGATCGACGAATCATTCAGATACTGTAAATCTTACCGATGATCAACTTGAACTCCTGTTCGGCCCTGAAGTTGATGGTTAGACCAAAAATGGTGTTGTCGCTCCTTTTTACATCAACATTAATATACACGACTTGATTCTGCATAATGCCATGTTATATTTAGGTGCTTCCCATAACCTAATGCCTAAAGCAGTAATGGAAAAGTTGGGACTCAAGGTCACCAGACTTTACAAGGACTTACACTCTTTCAACTCCAGCAAAGTCAGATGTATCGGTTTCATCAAAGACTTATGTATCACTTTAGTTCATATTCAAAAAGCATGGTTATGGATGTTGTGGTCGCAGACATTCCCTCGA
>SNQJ01S0005403.1:0-10028 GCA_010110895.2 Picea sitchensis | reverse complement strand
TAAGGAGACTAAAAAATCTTAATTTCAAAAAAATAAATCGTAAAAACTATTTTTAAGATTGAAAGAGTCATGTCCCCAAGGTGTAGAACAGTCAGTGATGGAGTGTGTTCTTAAGGCACTCTGTGATGTTAAAGTCACCAGTTCGAAACCTGTGGGGACAAAAAATCCAGCCATGTTAAGGGTTGGTGTGGCTCAAGCCGGGTGTGATCCTCGAGTGATTTTGATGGTTTAGATGCACCTAAGTTGCAGTTTCTCAACCACAAGCTAGTCCCTCAAGTCACAGACAAACTAACAAACAAAAAAGAAAAAAGATTGAAAGAAGCATGGAAAAATGACTAAAAACACAGTTAGAAAAAAAAATAAAAAATTGAAAATAGATGAAAAAAAAACATTGAAAAAAATAATGTGGAAACATTATGGATCAAAAATTTTGAAATACCAAAAAACCACCTAAAAAAGGAGGGGGGTGCTACCGGTAGCACCACTTTTAAAAACGGGGTAAAAAATTTGGCCCCACAAAAAACAAAAAACTATGTATAGTTTTCATTAAGTTGGTAACTATGTTCATTTAACATGACCAAGGGTAAGTAATAAAATGAGTAAAATAACAGGGATAGATCACACAATAAGAATGCATGATTTTTAGGCAGCGCGGTTGGAGGACCCTGAGAAACACTTGTTTGTATGTGACATGATATGGACTAAGAAAAATGTCCAGGATGAGGTGACAAAGATTGCACAGTTGGCCACAACATTCAAAGGTCGTGCACTGCTATGGTATATGAAGTACAAAATAACTACACTAGAAGGACAGTCAAGAAATTTGGAAGATATTGGACAAGCGTTGTCGAAGGAATTCACGAAGCTGAAATCTAAATTTTACTATATCACAAAAATAAAGGAAATTAAGCAAGTGTAGAATGAGACAGTTTGGGACTACAACCAAATATTCAAAGATGTAATGGGTAGATTAACCTTTGATATCTCTTATGAGAAACATAGAGAATGGTTTATCGCAGGTCTATTGTCACACATCCGTTGTCCATTAACATAGCAGAAGGTCACGTCGCAACTAAAAGTGTTGGAAATCACGATGAAAATGGAAGCATCTCCTATAGGATATGACATAGGTATGGAACATGTACAAATACAGTGGAAACCCTGAGAATTCAATTATCAAAGATAATGAAGGAAAAGGAAAAGTGTGAGCATGTTTGGTTTATAAAATGTCAGATAGAAGGCCATTGAAAGGAATAATTTCTGACATTCACGTAGTAAATGGCCAGAAGAGGACCAAAACCATTGGAAGGAGGATTAGGGTATTGGGAGATATGTAAAAGATGGGGAAATCATCTGATTTCTTGTCCCTTACTACATAATTATCAATGTACACCAAGAAATTCCTTCTGTAATTTTTGCAAATCCATAGGACACGATCAAAAAGTTTGTGTTTCATTTGACATAATGAGAGGGTGCACTTCAGACGCATGCAAAGTCCAGGAAGAAAATGCCACAATGGAAGGAAGAGTTCCACATCACAACACTTTAAGAGGCTTTAGTTAGGGTGGATGTGGAGGACTTGGAAGAGATCGAGGATGTGGAGGATTTTGTCGAGGAGGTAGAGGACCGATAATTTGTTATAAGTACAATAAAATGAGACATTTAGAAAAATATTTCCCAAATCCTTGAATGATGTGCATGTATTACGGAGCATTGGATCATGCCACAAAACAAAATCCTCAATTGATATCGAAATGGTAGGCGAGATGGAATTATAAATAGTATCAGAACCAACACCAAAATCAGAAACAAAACCTGCAGATGATAACCACAAAGGAATGTGATGATTAGCCCAGAGTAGCAGTTGTTATGCACGACAGAAAGGAAACTGGAATAGATGCGACAGAGAAGAGAAATGGATTTTAACAAAATATAAGGCATGTATTTGAGCCCATGCCAACATTCAATCCATAGAAATAAAGAGAAACATATTATCAAGAAAGGAAGGAGATACTAGGACCTGACTGGACAACATCAACATCAAAGACACCACTAGTATATGATATGTCGTCAGTTTATGATCACACTATTCCAAAAAGGACAATAGAAAAGGTAAATACTTTGAAATACTTTCTAAAGAGATGTTTAGAGATGATGTAGGATGAGACAACACTGAGTGCACTGCGTGAGATGGTTGATCAATGTACATGTTAACTCTCTGTAAATTTCAAGAGGTTGTCAAAAAGAAGAAATCTATGAGAGGTAATTTTATCCAACCACTTTGAAACTGGAATCTAGCCCTACCAGCTTCAGAGAGGTATCTCTCTGTATGATTTAGATATGTTTCAACTTTAAGATGTTAGGCTAGTTATATAAAATGAATAAGAGTGAAAAGGTTTGTTGTTTTGTTGTGTTGGCTGAAAAGGGCTTTACGCATCCATTAGGCTATGGGGTCTATATTATAAAGATAGAAATCTAAACCAGAGACAAAAGATTCTTTTCACAGGGCAAGATAATGCATTCATTGGATTATTTAGTAGTAAAATGATGAATAGCATAAAAGATGAGAATGTCAATTAAAGTAAAGAAGCATTTAAGAATTTCTTCACTGTATTATCAGAAGATAAACATTAAAATCTTTCAAAGTTAGAAGCAGGGTATACAAAGATAAATGTTGGAACATGCGTTACTTTTAAAGATTATATTAGAACATAATATGACAACTGAGCGAGAAGAAAATTCAACATAGAAAATAAAACATCACCAATGAATAACACGCGAGAATCCTGTGAAAACATCTTTTTGTATTATTGGAAGATCTCTTGAAAAAATTACAATCTTGTAGCTTCCAGGGCATGAATATCAACCCTCAGTACTTCAAAGTGTGAAGTATTTATAATCAAATTACAAACGATCCTATCAATAAAGATTAGGATGTGGCAAATCTAAATTTAGCTAACTAACTTAACAAGGTACAAAAATCTAGGAAACTCTTTGATGATGTATCGAAACTTCAGGCTGTTTTTTGGGTGAACCATTGGTGAGGCCTCTGCACGACCTCATCTGAATGGATAGTTGACTGGGCTTAGACAGCTCATCGACTACTCAATCAGATTGCAAATATATTCCCACCGAAGGTGACCGGGAATGCTGACTTTGAGCAATCTACGATATAATTCATCCATCTCCGTGTACTTAGAAAAAGTTGGCTTGGTGATGAAGATGTATTGGATCTCATGTTGTATGCTAATGTCTAACTGTAAAGCATCTAAGACTACCTTGCCTATGATGCTACCTTGTATTCGTGAGAATTTTGAGCTATCCTGAGCCATAGTGGCTAGTCTCCTTTTGTAATCGGTGAGCGTCATCAACATGTCATTTATAACTATCAAACCAAGACGGCCTTTCTTCTGCAGAGCTTTGACCTTGATGAAGAATATTTGCACTCCTGTGTCCATGGTCTGGACCTTTTCCTCCAACTGTAGCATCATTCCTCTCTTGGTTAGGACCCTTTTGACCTCAAGGATGGTCTCTGTTCTATCTTCAATCTTTAGATCCTCTAGCTCCTCTCTAGTTTTGGAATTCAGAAATTTTATGATTTAAGTAGCTTCTGTAGGCATCTCTCCCAATTCTGCTCTTATCTTCTCGATGACCTTCTTACCTCTTTGTACCAACTCA
Source organism: Picea sitchensis (assembly GCA_010110895.2). Classification (NCBI taxonomy): domain Eukaryota; kingdom Viridiplantae; phylum Streptophyta; class Pinopsida; order Pinales; family Pinaceae; genus Picea; species Picea sitchensis. The sequence goes on along the minus strand of SNQJ01S0005403.1, from coordinate 6,350 downwards.
TTTTGCTCGAACATGATTTGTATCATCAACCATATTTCATTCATGGACTTAGTGATGTCCATCCAGATACTTTCCTTGACCTCAACAAGTGTTTTTCCAACCACTGTTTGCTTCTGAAGTTGCTGTAATTCCTGTTTGAGCTAGTTTGATGCCTGCTTCTCCTTGGAGTAGCTAGTTTGATAAGAATACTTGAGTTCCTGGAGGTTCTCAATCTCCTTTCTGAGTCTACTAATCTCTGTCTCTTGCAGATTCATCTCCTCCATGGATTTAGCCAATTCAATAGTCTTCTCCAGAGCTGTCAGTGGAGTTACTGAGGGAATTTTTTTTACAGATGTTGTGCTCACTCATGTGAGTAGACTACGCTCAGTGGTATGAATTCCATGGGTTTTGAATTCTCCTTCTCTTTTACTAGTTTCTCCAATTCTGCTTCCATATCCTTCAACTGTGCATTTTGCTCCATGATTAGTTTGAGCATCTCATCTTTTTATCCTTCTGTCTCTGCTATTTCCTTTGCCTGTGAGTCTTATGTTGGTTGTAATTTCAACTGTTTCCTCAGAGATGATATATCAGTATTCTTCTTTTTAAGCATCTCCTCGACTGCTTTCACATTCGAGGGATCATATCCGATCTTGAGGACCAGTTCTTCCAGCGTTTTCATCCTGTTATCCTTGGAAAAGGATGATATTTTTTCTAATTTAAGTTGCGTCTGGACATTATTCAGAGATACCTGTAACTTGGAGGCAGCAGTGGAAGCATTTTCCAATGTGGAGAAAACCATTTCTCCAGTCTGCCTATGTAGATCCATTTGATCAGTTGCATGCACATCTTTTGTAATCTGTGATTACTTTCAAGTATGGCACCTATTCTTGTAGAAAGGCCATGTAATATATGATTACTTTCAAGTCTGGCACCTATTCTTGTAGAAAGGCCATGTGCATTCTACCCTTCTCAGTGTCAAATTCCGACAATAGTCTATGTTGTGCAGTTGATGTTTGCTTCCAGAACTGAGCATATGTGCTAATGGTCAGCATCTGATTCTTTTTCTTGATCAAATCATACTTCTCAAAAATACTTATCTTTGGTCCTATTTTGCTTGGTTGGTTAACTGGTGGAGTATCCACAGGCTTCTTGGGAAATACCGTGGTTATAATTTGTTTAGTGCTTGTACTAAGGAGTGACCGATCCACCTCCATAGTTGTAGTGGATGGAATTTCCTTTTCGCCAGCCATGTCAGGTACCTAGGTGAATTTTGGCCTCTTTGTGTGCAATTGGAACTCTTCAGATAATACTTCAGTGATGGAAGGCAAAGTGTCCTTCCTGGGCATTTTCTCCTTTGGAACCTATGGTGTAGTTGTTTGTGAAACAATGACTGAAGGGTCCTGTTGTTCTATCTCCACCAGAGTGTTTGGCTCCCATTCTGTCTAGTTTGCGAACTTCTCTATCTCAGGCCTAGATGTGTCAACATACGAGATATTCTTATTCTTGATCCTCATCTCGAAAATTGTCCCACACGGATCATAGTGACACACGAAAATAACAAAAAACTTCATTTCTTTTAGCAGTATGTTTGCTTCCTCCCCAGTACCTCGGCTATTGCAAATGAATGATCTTATTTTCCCTTTGATTCTAAGTTGTTGCTTCTTTTTCAGAGACACAAAATGTATGTCATCTGAATTTATCATCTGCCTTATGTATTCCGGGGCAAAAATCCTCACAGGTAAATACCTAGGAAATTTATATGGGGCCAACTCTCACCCATAAACTCTGATCTCAGTGTGATTTTGGTACAGGTACCAATCACCAGTCTTTGTAAGGTATGAGAGATGTAAAATCCTCTAAATTTCCTTATTAATTCTAGGTTCAAGTTTATCACTGAGCATACTCACCACTGGGTGGTAGAACTACTCGATGAACTGCTTGAAACTAAATTCTATAGAGTTATGTTTGAGTAGCGAAGTCCACATTGTCACTGCCTGTGGTCTCCCATCTTTATCCATCTTCTGCATTGAAAAGGAAAATTTTTCCGCTTGGAAGAAAATGAATAGGTAAGCCAGTATTGAAGAATACCAGAACATGCCTTCTAAGGCAAGGTTAATGAATTGTTCGTGAATGTTGTCCCCAGGAATGTACTGTAGTCGAACTGAGTAGTGGGTCTCTCATCGGTGGAAAAAATGAACAGAAATCCCAAGATGGGTTCATCCACCCATTGATCTGAAAAATATCCAAGCAAGGCACATAGTGACATGATGACCTAGTTTCCCTTTACTGAGAACAGGGAGGAAGGATAAGGGGGGTTTGTAGTGGGGAGATGAGCATATTGTGGGAAAAAAAGCTCTAAAATCTGAGCTCTTTAGGGGAAAGACAGCTTTTGGTAGAGCTTTGTGATGATTTCGAGGTTGAAAGGTGACGCAGCTTGAATCATGTAAGGTCCCTTCCATAGAATTTTGAATTTGCCATGCTTCCCCTTGTTTTCATTTCGGGCATCCCATCTCACAACCAAGTCACCTAGTTCAAAGTCATCTTCTTTGGTTCTTTTGTTAAATATTTTCTTAATGCTTTCTTGGACAACCTGAGATTTACTGTATACTTCCTCTCTGGACTAATGCAAGTGGATCATCTGGTTTATCCTTCTTTGGGAGTCGTTCGGCTCAGCTTGCATCTCTTGCAGCAAATTCATGACAGGAACTCCTAAGGAAGTGGGAAAAACTACTTCAGTGCCATAGACCAGCTAATATGGTGACATACCAATTGACCTCTTGGTTGTCATTCGTTCGGCCCACAACGCGAAAACCAGCTTACTATGCCACGATTTTTTGTTTTCTTGCAACGTCTTCTTGATAATGTTTACCAGGATTTTATTTGACGATTCCGCCAACCCATTTCCCTGAGGATAATAAGATGTGGAATGTCCCAAACCAATATGATACTGGTTGCAAAAATCTATGAGCTTCTTAGATAAAAAAGTAGTTGCATTTTCAGTTATAATCTTTCTAGGACATCCAAAATGAGACAAGATATTATTTTCAAGAAATTTAATAATGACAGAATCAGTAGCTTCCCTACTTGGTACAACCTCGATCCATTTTGTGAAATAATCCGTAGCGGTAAGAATCCACTTGTGCTGGTCGGAAGAGGGAGGATGTATTTATCCGATGAAGTCTAATCCCCATTGCTGGAAAGGAGCTTCAACAGAGATTGGTTTAAGGGGCAAAGGAAGAAGCTTCTCTTTTCCCTCCAACACCTGACATTTATGACACGAAGTCACTTTTTGGTGCACATCTGCAAAGAGTGTAGGCCAATAGAACCCAGCTCTGAGAATTTTATTAGTTGTTTTCTTCCAGCTCAGATGACCACCACAGTCTCCTGCATGAAAATACTGCAATACTTTGTCAGCTTCATCCTTCAACAAACAATTTAACAAAATACCTCCAGGATCCTTCCAATATAGATTGCCTTCTAGAATGCAGAATTTTAATGCTTTCAATTTCAAAAACCTAGCTCTCGTTTTGGTCAGACTAGGGGGATCTTGTAAGTTATGCAAAACAAATATCAGGTCTGCATACCATGGAGAGTTAAAAAATGCCTCTTTCACACTTGGAGTCGCCTGCTCACCCTGTTCATCTACCGCAGCTAAGAAATTAATGTCGAGAGCATGGAAATTGGATTCAACCATTAAATTCACTAGACCTTGACCTTTAATCAGTTTAATAGGCTTAATCTCTATGTCATACTCTAGAATGATATCAATCAATTTCCCTCTTCGACCGTTTGGATTGTCCTGAGTTAAAATGTCTTTTACTACTGCATTCAGAACATACGCGATGGTATGGGAATGGAGAATATATACTCTAAAATCTTTTATGGATTTCACCAGGGAAAAAGCTTGTTTCTCCATAATTTTATAATTCAAAGTAGCATATCTTAAATATTTACTGAAAAAAGGCTATGGTTTGTTCATACCCTTCGTTGTTTTTTTGTAGTAATACTGCTGCAATGGTATGTTCAGAGGCGAAAGAAAAAAGTCAAAAATCTTTGGTGAAGATAGGACTGATGAAGACTGGAGCCTGTGTGAGTACACATTTGACTTGTTCAAAAGATTGTTTGGACTCAGTGTCCCATTTTATTTTTGTGTCCTTTTTTAACATGTTTGTGATGTTCCTGAGAAGCTTAGCAAGGTTGGGTATGAATCTTCTTAGAAAGTTTATTTTTCCAATGAAAGACTGTAACTCTTTGATATTTCTTGGATGTTCTAATTTTTGAAAGGCCTCGATTCTACTGGGGTCTATCTTAATTCCATCCTTTGAGATTATGTGCCCTAACAGTTTACCCTCCTCTAATCCAAAAAGGCTTTTCTTAGGATTTAGAGAAATCCCAAATTTCCTACATTTCTCAAACACTCGTCTGAGATGTTGTAAGTGTTCATCATCGGATTGGGAAAACATAGTTACGTCATCCAAATAAATGAAAATAAATTTGCCGAGTTCTTCCACAAAAGCGATGTCCATTTCTCTCTGGAAATTGGCCCCGGCATTCATCAACCCAAAAGGCATTTTCTCATACATGAAAGTACCCCATGGTGTTGTGAAAGTTGTTTTCTCTTGGTCATCTGGGTGAACGAGGACCTAGTTATAGCCTGAGAACCCCTCCAGTAAAGAGATTCGACTGGACCCAACTACCTTTTGTAATATGTGGTCCATTTTTGGCAATGGGTAGTTTTCCTTTAGAAAGACCTTGTTCAGATTTCAGAAATCAATGCAAAGCCTGATTTCCCTGGATTTCTTTCGGGTTGGGACCAGATTTGAAACCCATTTGAAAAATTGTAATGGAACTATGATTTTTCCATCATACATCTTTTTAATTTCTTTTTCTATTAGGGGAAGTAACTTGGGATTAATCCTCCTAAGTTTCTGTCTGAAAGGTTTTTGATCTTCTTTTATCGGGATCCTATGTTGTATGATGCTCGTGTCATAAGATTTCAAGTCCTCATAACCCCAGGCAAATACATTTGAATATTCCTTGAAAATTTCAATGTATTTGAGTTTTTTCTCAGGGGTAATGATTTGGAAAGTTTTACCATCTTGGGTTTCTCTTCTGTCCCTATATTACAATATTCAACTTCTTGACCACTGGCTTCAATTTTTGGTTTTTTAGCTACATCATTAAAATCAAATAGGTCTTCTAAAGGAACTAAACCCCTAGGTAAAACATTACTCTTTAAATGCAAAAAATCATATTCTATTTCATCTTCACCTAACTCTCCTGAATCTATCTTATTTACACTATAATTTCCAAAATCAGATCTATTTACATTTTCATCCTCATTTTCTAAGTCTATATTTGTACACTCAAAATCATTTTTACATTGCAGAAAATCTTCAATTTGATCATCATTACCAAATACCTACCAGTATCTGATGTTGTCTAGAACAGTGGGTTTGCACTTCACCTCCACCATGTATGGGCGAGTGGAACGAAAAGGTATCTTGCATGTCACCGCTGACGTAGATAATCCATCTGCTAAAATATTCTATCCCCTGGGCATCACCTGCAAATCAACTTTAGTGAAACATTTAAGGGCATCCAGAACAACATTCCTATAAGCTCTGAGATGGGGGTGTTTTGCTGCATACTCACCTTTAATTTGTTTGATAATTAATTGAGAATCTCCTCTTACCATGATTTGTTTGGCACCAACCTTCTTAAGTAGTTTCAGACCGAGCATCAAGGCTTCGTACTCAGCTATGTTGTTAGTGCATTGAAAATTCAATTTGTAATAATGGTTTTCTGAATACCTGAATTTGTGATTGTGCAACCAAACTCCTGCTCTAGCTCCTTCTTTGCTTATGGCTCCATCAAAATCCATGCTCTAGAAATCTGCTAGCAATTATTCAGTTATCACATTTTTCTTTCTTTCTGCCTTGGTGATTTCTTGGCCTTCACTCGGACCAGATGTGTCTTCTTCCAATTGAGTGATTTGTTCTCCTGTATCCCTATCATTATATAGGATAAAGGAATCTAGGTTAGAATGTGTAGAGTACTAGGGATAGTTATGTGGATTTTCTTGGTTGCTGACTATATATTTCATTAGCGTCTCTCTGTACAGTCTTCTTTATTGCCCGAATACTAGGATGGTGGAAAACGACATATCCAACTGCAAAGTACCTTTCAACTTGGCCCCCCAAGACCTAGAAAGAAACATACCATATTTCGAGGGAATGTCTGCGACCACAACATCCATAACCATGCTTTTTGAATATGAACTAAAGTGATACATAAGTCTTTGATGAAACCGATACATCTGACTTTGCTGGAGTTGAAAGAGTGTAAGTCCTTGTAAAGTCTGGTGACCT
>SNQJ01S0005402.1:139848-165696 GCA_010110895.2 Picea sitchensis | reverse complement strand
ACTTATCACAGTGATGCAATATTTATCATTGGCTTACCAAACTTATCACTGTTATGCTATACTGCGCTACTCTATCTACATCAGTGTCTTCTACACACTCCTCTACGCTTTATGTTATTCTCACGTTACGCACTGTGTGCCATCTCCATTTGATCCACCATTCTTTTGTTCTGCATTTCAGCTGTTGTACTTTCCTCCTTCTACCCTCCTGAATCCCTCATCACAACCGTAATAGCATCTCTTCTCTGTACTGTGTACTTATAGCTTCTGTGCACCTTGTGAATGCAATGTGTGCAATTCCTCTGCATGCTCACACCACGCTAATATCCTCCACATCTCGAGTGCTCTGCCTGATCATCACAACTCTTTATCTTCTCTGGTGGTTCCTAGTACGCGTCCAACATCAATGGGTGTTCAACTAAGATTCCTCAGCCTCTCTAGCAGTTGAGACTACTCGTCTTCTCTGGCACAGTCGAGCTTATCCTTTCTATTTTAGTTACAGACTGCAATGCTCATCCATCTGTCAATCCCCTCTAAGAATAGTCTTCATTCACTGGAAGAAGCTTGGAGACTCTTCAACTCCTCTAGAAATCACACAGAAGTCTCTTTGAATCTTCTAGCAGAAACCTTCAATGGTTTCTAATAGTTACACTGTGAAGAGCAACATTAGCCCTCCGATCATACTCAAATTCACCTACACCATTGGATTGGCTCCATGGGATCTTACATTCATTTTGGCATTTCGACATTCGGCAATTCGACATTCATGTGACCAAGTGTCTCGACACTCCCAGTCGCGATCCCCAAAACTCCGAAAAGGAGCTTGTCTGCTCTAGCTCCTTCCCCCATATTCCATCGATGTGACCACAGGCTACATCCATTTCACCTTTTTGGTATTTTCGCAAACTCATGACCTTCATCGACCCTGATCGAGGGTCCACGATCTCGATGAATTGACGGTCCATATCTCATCGTGAATTTGCATCTCGTTGTTCCTTAGATGGAGGTTCTCGTCACTCCAAGTCGCGATAGGTGAGACTCCGAGATGGAGCTTAGATCAACGGTCCAGAATCTTGGTGTATTGACAGTCCAGATCTCATCGTGAATTTGCATCTCGCAATTCCTTAGATGGAGGTTCTCGTCACTCCAAGTCGCAATAGGTGAAACTTCAAGATGGAGCTTAGATCAATGATCCATGTTCTTGGTGATATGGCGGTCCTGATATTTTCAAGATCTCGCATCTCGTTGTTCCTTAGATGGAGGTTCTCATCACTCCAAGTCACGATAGGTGAAACACTGAAATGGAGCTCAGATCAATGGTCCATGTTCTTGGTGATTCGATGGTCCTGATCTTTTCGCGATCTCGCATCTAGCGAGTTTCCACACCATGCTCTGTTGACTCCAAGTCAACAAAATTCCAATCGCTTGCTACTTGTCCTATGATTCGACGGTCCAGATCAGATCTTGATTCAACGGCTCCGATCATTCCGAGATTTCGCATATCGCGATTTCGACATTCTTATTGCAAAGTGTTTTGACACTCCAATATTCGGTATCCGAAACACTGAAATGGCGTTGGATCAACGGTCCACATCAAACCTTGATCTGATGGCTCATATCATTTCACAATTTTGGCATTCTTGTGGTATTGTTTCTTGACTCTCCAAGTCGCTATTCGCGAAACCCCGAAATGGAGTCTTTGACATGCTCTGATCTTCTGCCACACGTCCCTCTTGGATCAATGGTGAAGATTTTATTGAGGCTTCGCAACTCTACAAGCCTTCATTGTGCCTAATCAATGGTTCATATCAGTCCTCGATCCGATGGTTAGGATTAATTCACGATTTCGCATATCACGATTTCAAGACTCTTGTGGTAGGAGTTCTTGACATCTCCATCTCTCGATTTCTGAAATCCCGATAGCCAAAACTCCAAAATGGATTTGGACCACCGCTTCGATCTTGCACTTTAAAGAACGTGAAGGTTCTTCCTGATCCAAATATGGTTGGAACTTATGCTGAGATCTGATGCCTGAGATCTATCCTCCTCTTCTACGCGTTCTTCTTGTCTACAATCTGATCTGATGGTCCTCCTTCTTTTGGGAATTTAACTGGGATCCAATGATCACTGACGCTTCTCCTCCCAAGATTAGGCACTGCGATCGACTCTGTGCTAATTACTCCTGAGCTTACTTTGTTCCTATTTTTCATTGATGCTTACTCTAATCTTGTCATCAATGACCTGCCTACAATCCTTTGCACGTTTTCTGCCATCTTTGTTGTTGTACTTGCCATCAATGACAAGCATAAACTTTCTGTAAAGCATGCCAACATTCTTTTATGGTTTCGTCGTGGTTAAAACAATTTTATTCATCCAACTTAAAGGTTTGAAACTAGACCAATACCACACAAATTCCCTGTATAACAACTCATAATTAAGTCTCGTCTCACCGATGGCGATAACAGAACGGTAAACTAATTGGACGAAACTGTTAGCGACTAGCTAGTTCTAACTGGACAACCACGAAGTGACTGTTATTAACTTTGGATCTTTGTTGGTAAGGGAAAGAGATGTACCCTATAGAAGGAGTTAACGCTCTGTCCCTATGATTAAATAGGGGTCTTGTAAGCACTAGTCCTGATGGCTCTCCCATCTAACCTTCCCCAATTCTAGTGTGCCACCTCTGCCCTAACACATGGCTCATACCTTCAGTGTTTAATCTGAGTAGTACTCATCTCCTCTTAGGGTTAGGCAGTTCCTCCCTGGCCATTGTGACTTTGAAGAGAAATGTTTTGCGTTATGCTTCCTCAACAGGGAAGGAATATCGTCTTGGAGGTCAATGCTTGGCAAAGCCAATGACATCCATCGACTTCCTGGTAAGCTTCCAGGAAGGCTCTCATATCTCTATATTTTTATTTTTTTTTGAAAATAGAGTTCGGGATTTGTTATGATGAAAGCCATTACATCCTGTAACTCTAATTTTGATTTTATTGGCCTTTCTCCCCAGTGATAATGTTCGATGTATTTTGGGATTCTTCCTATTCTGTGAGGACTTGGGTTACTTGGTTAGATGTCTCGGGCCTTCCAAAAATAAGGCACTCTATTTCCCTCATCTAAACTAGCTTCGTTGCCTACGTATTTCCTTTCTGGTACAGGTTACAGTTTAGGTTTTTCCATTGTATCCTTGTGTCACTACTCTTTATATCTTTAACTTATTGTTGCACTTCACGGTCTGATGTTTGCATTCTTGTGAGGTTATTTTTTGGTTTGACCCTATGGTGAGTAACTGTGTTGAATGTATATTAGAACAGTTCATAGAAATTCCTTTCCACGGAATGTAAAGGTTCTAATTGGACTTAAGTCTATCCCTTAATGTCCCTGTCCTTATCTATGACTAGTATATACTATTTGAAGTCTGGAAGTATGTTAGCGAGGGGTTTATCTCTCATTGAGTTAGATTGTCCTCCGCAAGAAATGTGTAGACTCTGTGTACAACGTTTCCCTTATGCCCTTCGATCTGTTCGCAAGAAGGGTTTATTATGAAGGTGTAGTTTAAAACTTGCACTACTATTATTTTGTTTTCAAAGTAGTTGGTAAAATTGTACATATATATGATTCTTTGTATTAATGATAGGACCCTGTTTTTTGCAAGGGTACCCATAAGGAGTTCCAAGAAACATCCTCCCCTTGGACAGAGTCATTTATACAACTAGGACACTAAAACAGGTGGACTCTGGGGATTCGGGTCCTAAGTTAAGTGCCACCAGACATAGCGGTTGTTATCAATTTACCCTTCAATTTAAATTTAAAGTCTTACTCTATATTTTTACTAATGTTTTACAATGATAACTACTTGAAGGGATTATGACCATCCAAGGTGCAGGTGTCGGCCCCTACCCGTCGCGCAAAAAGGTACTCGGGTTCCATGTAGAGACTCTCAAACTAACTCCTCAATTTCCAAAGAATGGAGGTCATGGTTCTATTCGTAAATTTCTCTTGATATTAAGTACAATTTTCCTTGTTCCGATTTCCTATATCGGATGTCTAAGGATTAGACCCTGGTTTCTAGTTGTTGTTCCATTATTGGGGAATGGATGCAATCATGCATGATGTAGGGAATTAAAATTTTATGTAAATACCAAAATTAGTGAAACTGAATCCGAGTTTATTGATTTGAGGAAATTCTTATTATTAGAGGCAACATATCGGTTTAAATGTTTTCATAAAAATATTTCTAGGCTTCTGTTTGTTACCTTTGCAACTTAATGTACTCATGAAACTTTATTTGAAAGCTACATAAATCCACCATTTCTTGATCTTGCTAATGCCTGTGTGAATAATCTCTCGACAATACAGTTCTTGTCTTTTGAACTTATCCAAAGGTGATCATCCAAGAAAGAGGGTTTCATGTTTTCTAGATTTCTGAGTTTGTCGATTTTTGTCCTTTTAACAATTTTGTTTCCAGAATAGATTGGGTTCACTCTGAAATTTCCTATTTGGTCTTCCAGTGATTTTGAAGAGTAAAAAAAGTTTACAACTGTTTTCTCGAAATCGAAGTAATGATACAGACATGTAATTTAAAAAATTTGCTTTCTTTCAGAAATACTCTTGACGAAGTCGAGTTGGAGTATCCTACCCTTGTATAGATAATAGATACAAGTTCAATGCATATATAAGATGTTGTATACATTCCATTTGTGTCATGCATCGATATTATGCCAGCCTTAAATCATTATTTATCCTTCTATAGTAGGATGAAAACATACAAAACTCTTCCTTATTGTGTTAAGAAAAAAAATCATAGAATTATATCATCTGAAGATAAATTTAGGTTGAATTTTATTCCTTAGTTAGGGTCATTCCAGTATGCTTCATCGTTCTGGTTCTATTTGGTTTTAGATATTGAGGCAGTTCAACATAAAGAAAAGAGGGATCGAAGTGTAACACTAAACTGGGGAAATTTTCCTACGTTTATTTCTACCCATTCAAGCCTTTTAGTTTTCTTCTATCAATCACATAACATTTATACTAGTTTTCTTCTTTCATGTTCAACTATACAGATAATTCTGCCTAGAAATTTAATTACAGAAATAAATATATGCCTATAGATAGATCTGTTCTTTCAATTTCATTTATACACAAAATATTCTGCCTAGGAAAATGATTACAAAAATAAATATACAATTGTAAATAGATCTGTTCTTTCAAGTTCATTTATACACAGTTAATTCTGACTAAAATTTAATTACGGGGAAGCAATTCCAGAATTAGGTCATCGGTTATAAGTTTCTCATAAACAAATAGATTTCCTCCATGGGAATTATTTCACTTTAGCATAGACAGATGCATTATCTCAAATTTATATAATCACGTAAATAGAGGAGGAAAGATTGACATATCTGAACTATTTTGCGGGAAGACAAAGCAAAAAACCATGTTCCTTCCAACCATAGAATAGGACAACCAAATCACTTGCCCAGTTCACCCCCTAGCTTGATCATGAAAACATGAGGGAAAACTTGGAATCTCCTCCTTAGCAATGTCTCCCTTTCACAGTAGTCTTATCCTTGCCTCACACTCAACAATTAGTGTTCATAACAACAAGTACTCTATGTAGTTCTTTTCCCCAACATACTAGGGAATGTCCTTCCTCCTCACATATGCTATATATCAAAAACAATATTTTTTCCTAGGTCTTTTCCCTCCCTTGGGAATTTTTGCAACTTTCTAAATCCATGATTTTCAAGGCTTTCCAATGGCCAAATACCTGATTTTCCACTTGTAACAATCAACCCAAAGGTAGTTCCAACATGTTCCCCACTCATGGAGTCATGGTCAACTAATTTTAACATAGCTTTTCCATTTGTCCTCCTGCAATAAATATAAAATATTATGTTTTCATACAAGTGTCATAGTCAAGTAGTTATATGGGTCACATAATCTCTCTACCCAATAGTCATAATAATTAATTACAATTTATCAAATTCGAAATTCGAAATTCGGAATTGCCATAAATTGCAAAAAAAATCCAAATTTGAATTTACCAAAAACGGAATAATTTTCTTAACAATTTTTGAATTCAAAATAATTTATTTTTAGGGATGTCACACTGAACTTATCCAACATTAGTCTTAAACATTCAATATGGTTTTGCAATAAGATAAAAACAGTCCAATCATCAAAATATGCTTCCAAGAATTTATGTGGAAACTCCTTGAATGCTTCGACCACAACCCTAGAGAAGATCGTTAGTGCATTCTTCAATCCAAAAGGCATCACTATGTACTTGTAGGATTCCCATTCTATTGCAAATGTGGTCTTATGGCGATCTTACTTGGAAATACTAATTTGGTGATACCCTGAAAGTTCCATCAGTCAAGGAGTAAACTTCATGTCCTCCCACATTATCTAACACTTCATCAGTAAACGATGTAGGGAATGGATCATGTAAACATGCATCATTCAGTTTCCTCAAGTCTACATAGATTTTGATCTCTCCTATTTTATTATCTTCAACCACCATAGGGCTAATCCATTTTGACTCTTCAACAAGTTCTATGATTCCTGCTTCCAACATTCTTTCTAATTCAATCTTGACTTTCTTCTTATATTTGGGATTCAATCTGTAGGGTCTCTGCTTGACTGGCCTTGCATTTGGTTTCAAGGGAATCTTCATCTCTCCCATGGGCCCTTTAATGTGCTTCATATCAGTGAACTTGGTTGGAAACAAGTCATGATACTCTTGCAGTAGTTCTGTGATCTTGTCAATAGTGGCATCATCCCAATAATCTCCAACATTTGTGAGCTTAGGGGAATTCTCTATTCCAATGTTAACTTTCTTGATTTTTACTGGTTGTCCAATAAAAGGAAGTTTGAATCCTGGTCCTTCTATGTCTCTCTGTCCTTTTGTTTCTGCAATGTTCACATTCCTAGGATCATCATCTTCATCAACATTGATGTTGTAACAACCTTGCAATTTCTAAAGAGGTGCAGTCCATTCATCCTCTTCTTGCTCAACAGGGCGGGTAGGTGCCTCCTCAAATATCCTCTGTCTTACAACTTGTAACACTTGATATACTGTAGGGTAATGAATTTCAAATGAAAATGTAACTACAAATTTCTAAGCCATACCATGCCAATCTACAGTGGTGAGGCACAATTCTGCTTGCAGATACCAATTAATAGGCATTGTATCCAAAGTGTTGATGAATTTATGCACCCATTGTTCTTGAGAGATGTTTCTCCAGGCGTCCTCACAAATTCTCACATGGTCCTTCGGGAAGCTCTGAACTGTGTATTGAACTTCATACCCTTCTACTTGTTTTGAAAAGTGCACTGTCATCAAAGTGCGACATTGCACTCAGTCCATGATGTTCTTTTTATGTGTTCCCCACCATCTTACTGGATTTTTTTCAGGGCATCATCCAATGCAAAAACCCTTTGTTGTAATGGTACAATTTCTTCAAATTCCAACAAAAAATATTCTAGATGATTTAAACCGTCGAAGGTGGGTAGATTACTTACTTATGTTCTGATCCACTGAACTTCCCTGGTCAATCTAGCACACCTCCGCGCAGAAAATTAATACATCTTGTTCTGCGAATTCTCTAGTGCTTCTTCTGAATCTTATGAACATGCGTTGTCACTTCACCAACTTAAATTCCCATCTGTTGTAGGATTAATGTAATCATGTTGTCATGCTGTCAATTTGTAAATTTTTTCTAGCTCATATGCGCAGTCTTCTTCTTTGATGGGTTCTATGTATCTGTGACCTTCATCAGGATCTATAGGTGCAATGACCCTAAGGCCATCACCTTCAAATGTAATTGTTATTTTCTTTAAGTCAACCACAGTAGAATTATTGAATTCCCAATCAATTCCTAACAACACAGGATAAGGATAGCTATCGTAAACTATCTCAATCACCTCGAAATCCACAAATGTCCTTACCCCGTCGATGTCCACAAGGACATGCTCTAGTCTTCCAAAGGGTCTTACTGCCTACTGATTATCCATCCTAAGCATGATAGGGGAGTAAATCAACTTAGGTTTTCCCATCAGTGCCCAGTTCTGCTTCGTCATAACATTGACTTCTGACCCTAAGTCGAGGGCCACATAATCTATATCAAAATCTCCAATCTGAGCATTAAGGTGTAGTTCCTTATTTTTCCTTCTCTTTTTGGATACTTGATGTACTTCTCTATTCAACAGAGGGTCTACCTTCCCTATTTCATACTATCAGATCAAGTGTTGTAGTTCTTGTATGGATCTGTCATCCTTAATCAAATCAATGAGTGTATACAAGAAACTAACAAGTTTTCTTACCTCTTTTCCTTTTCCAGGTGATGCAGACTGATCAAATGCTAGAGGCATCCCACATTCTCTCACTTCTAGTTGTGCCTTTGAAGAAGAAGCTTGATCTCCTCCAAATTCTTTTCTTGCCTCTTCAAATGTTTGTTTCTCTTTTCTTGGATCAAACTCTTGTGTCTTCTCTGCATTTCTTCTGACCCTTGAATCTTTTGTAGTCTTTCCTTGGAGTCGCTCTGTCTTACATACATAACAACATCTAGATCTAGTGATAAAACCACTCTAGGATCCTCTCAGCGAAGGTTCTGCTTTGAGATTAATTATTACTTGTTGGTTTCATCCTTGTCTCTCTTGAAGCTTGGCTAACATCGCATGACAATATTCTATGACATATTCAAATGAATTACAGTAACTGAAAGTGGTACAAGGGTTATGAAAAACCCTTGCCAAATGACCTAGTTGTGTGCATTTATAACAAATGATTTGACCTCAACCTCAACCCGTACCTCCTCCTTCTTGTCCTCTTTCTCTGAATCTACCATGAGGGTTGAATTTTCCTCTTCACGAAGAGTTATACTACATATTATTTCCTTCACGATGTACTTCTCCTTGCATCCTATATGTTTCTCTTGATCTTTCATGAAAGATATCATAAGCCACAATATTTATCATCATGTCCCATGATTTACATAATGTCGCGATTAAAATTTGTAGGTATTTGAACATATTTTTCATGTAGTAGCATTCACCATGGAGATGTCTATTTATACATACCTCACACGAATTATATTAACCTACTTCAAAGGGATCAGAGCTCCAAAGTCTAAGTACTCATGAAATAGGGGATTATACTCCTTATCATGGCCCTTTGATTTTCATACGATACACTAGATATATTATCTTTATATTTTCCCTTGTCTTTCTTCATATCTTTATTTGCAAAGATAACCTAGTTAAATGCCTCAAATTTGGCCCACATACCACGAGTTGGTTTCTCTCCCATAGGGGTTGTTTTAGTTTCATGGCGATCTCCAGTTCCTCAGCTTGTGAAGTGATCTTATATTGCATCGGAGGGACTCTGATGTGTGGCAAAAGGGAAACAATGAACCATTCCCTTTTCTACGTCCAGAGATCGGGAAACCTCAGCAGAGCATGTCAAAGATTATTAAAACCTCGATCAGAGCTCCTAAATATGTTGGATACTCTGCTAGCGATTTCTTTCAGTGCAGCAATGGTACGTGGCAGATGGAAGCGGGTTTCTTTTGAATTTTCCTCAGCACATTTCTTGATCTGGATTTTGGTGGTTTGGGGTGTTCAGCTCCAGAGTAACAAACTGTGTACTGGTTCAGTGGTGATTCTCGAGGGTGGTGGGCTGAGTCCCTCTTAGCTTCTTTTCAGCTGGCATTCTTGGTGCTCATACGGCTTCATAGAAACGGTGGTGATGGGATGTTGGATATATCTCCTCTAGAGATAGGTGGCCTCATTTGATCTGCATAGATCTTCTAGGTTTCAAGGTATTAATGTCTTGAACTACTGCGTGGGTTCTCATGAGTTCTGCGGTGGCTCTGACTACTATGGTTGCCAACCTTTTGCTTTAAGGCAACATGAGGAATTGTGGGTAGCACTTCAATAGTAGACAGAGTTCCTAAAGTTATTGATTCTTCTTGCTTGAGGTTCTTGATGTTCCCTTCCTCTGCCTAGAGGAATGCAGATGTTCCTCATTCAACAACTCTTCTTCTTCTCATGGTAGAACCCTTCATCCCTATACCGTTGGCTTGACCACAACAAATACGGAACAACTACTCTAAGTAGTGTCCCAATGGAATATTATCCAACCTGGGTCATTATTGTCTTCGTTACGAACTGTTAACCTTTTTTCGATCTAATGAGATTACTATATATTCAATATGGTCTTCTCATGTAATAACATCTTGATATTCAAATTCAAAAAGTGTAAACATTTTCCCCTAGGTCCCTTAAAAAAATATTTCTCTACAGCAGCTATATGACTCTGTCAATAGAAAACTTGGTGATGTACCCTCAATAGTACTAGCAGACTAGTGATCTACTTCTCTTGAAATGGTAAGCGTTATCAACTCTCTTGACCCTAATCTTCTTGATCGGCGCCGATGTCAAATACAGGTGAATCGCTCCTAATATCAATGGGTATCGATAATCTGGCTAACCAATCATTATAGCTCCTTATGAATTCCTCAAAGAAAATCTTGTGTATATTGATAAACATATACTTTCCCAACAAGTCTTATGTACTAAGATTAGGGTTATTATTCTGAGCCTGACGAAGTCCTTCTCTTGTTCTCCTATCCACTTTTGAATCTCTCTATCTTGATGGAAACCACCTTTACATTCCCTCAAGAGATCGAGTCTGTTTCATGAGAACCATTTTTGGCAGGGCGGACCCATGTTTTCAACTCTAACTTGATTACCAACAAGCCCCTATCACGGACCTTTTGAAACACCTATAGTAGATCTGATCTCACCAAGCGAAGTAGCTATAGGGGGTTGCACGAGGATGTTGGGGCGAGGGCATACCTAGGAGTTCAATGCTACCTGTCCTGTAAAACCTAACCACCATCCCTTTGACAACACCTACAAGCAAATGAAGTCTCACGAGGTAGAGGAAGAGTCGTTACCTGCAAGACTTAGGTGTTTTGACCATAGATTAATTTTTATAGATTTTGTGATTGGAATACTTAACAAAGAACTTGGCACCAGCAGGTTCATCAATGTTGATACACTATATATTAGAGGATAAAACAAATTATTACTTAATCATCCCGGTCGATGTATCTAAGCACTTATCATGAAGGTTGGATTAGATCTAGCGATTCAAGAACTAGAAAACTCACATAGTTCATGTCTAACATCCATATACATCGTTAGCACAAAGCATAAGGAGATCTATCTATATATATCAAAGCGGGTTAACAGAGGTGAAGACATAAACACATAAACACATTGAACAAAGCATAGCAACACAACATGCATGTGGTTCACCCCCACCACGGGGATACGTCCATAGTATTCTTCACTGTTGTCTTTTTGGTCAGAGATTCTTTGCAGGGCTGTAGCGTCCTCCTGGGAGGCGGGAGATTTTGCTTGGCACTCTTCTAGATCCTCCCTTCTTTGGGTTGGAGATTTTTGTACCAAGCCCAGCTACTTACAATTGGTTGCGTGGCTGCGCAGGTTCTCGTTGTGTGGGATCTGCAGTCCGTGGCGGTTATTTGTTGTCGCGGATGTAGTATGCTCATGGAACCGCGGACGTCTGGTAGCTTTGAGATGAACAGGCGTGGTGGGCCGTGGGCCGGCGTCTGGTTGCGGTCGGGGTCGAGGGTTGGGGATCACGTTAATGCGTTGTTTATGTTTGCGTGGGCCGTGGGGGTTAAATCGGGTGAGCCGGGGATGTGTGGGAGGTTAGGGTGACGATTTTGGCGTAGTGACTCATCGGGGAGCCCTTTGTGGCTGGGTGGTTAAAGCTGAAGCCTTGGTAGGTGGCTCGAAGCTATTTCAACTTTGTTGTTGTGACCTGGCTTGTCTTGTTCAATAGAGCTCTTGGATGGATGCATCGTTGGCCGGTCCTCTGGGCGTTGGAACAATGACCAATTTTGCTCAGAAGTTCTTCGTTGGGCCTTTGTGAACAATTGTGGCCTTATCTTGTGGGGTTGGAGCCTGCAGGTTACTTCCATAACTGCATGCGGATAGTGTTGATTTTTTTGTTGGGTGGTGCGTTTCTCTTGGTTGGCTGATGCTCCATGGCTAATGGGGGATTCAATTGCGCTTGTATTGTCTCTACTTGTTTCTTTTATTCCTGGATATGTGACTCTAGTGCCTTCAATTATAGGTTCTGGTGAGTTTATCATATGTTTGGGCACTGCGTTTACTCAACTACTTGCATTCCATGGAAATCACATTTATCCTTTCAACTACGCTATGGGAGGTTTCTTCTCTTGATCCTTACATGGAGTATTGGGCATTGTGAAGAGCTCTAAGTATACTATGTGTTGTTGCAGCTGTTGGATCACTTATTCAATATGCTCTACTTGTTAGCATTATTCCGGTCTTATTCCTTTATTTCTAAGGTACCAATAGAGAAAAGTGATCTGATAGCGCTTCTTTCCGCCGGAGGTTACTCTGAAAGCTGTTCCTATTCTTTTTGTATCTGTGATTTTTCTTCATCGATCTTCTCTTGGAAAATATTTACCGATTTCTACATCATTCGTTGATAAATTACACCTTACACTTACTTCAAGGAATGGGTGTCTTGTTATGTTTCTTCTTATGCACAACGAAGGCGAGCCAGTGTATCAGCTAGTCGATGGAGTTGGTTGGCTCATCTCCCAACTCTGGTTCTCCGATGGCAGAGGGGCATGGAAGTGGAAGCTATGGTACGGGTGAAGGAGACTTTGTGCCCTCGATTTTGACTCCATTTATATCATACATTTCTTCCTACTTGGATTCTTGTTTCTGCTATTATTTCCAATGAAGCGTCATTCAGGAATACTATGATGAAGTCAAAATCATTGGAAGTAAGCACAGTCTTCATCTTGTTCATGGCGGCTTTCGATTTCTTGGAAGAAGGTTTGGAAACCTTCCTATTATTAAAGGGGTCAACCTATTCTCTAGGCAGTGTTACTTCTCCTAGCGTATGTTCAACTTCTACTTCATCATCACCCCTCAATTAGAATTTGACACTCAGTAGTCTTTCGAGGAGTCTTTGCCAAATTTTGGACCTCCATAGTCTTTACTTGGGTGTATTTTGTTCTTATGAGGTCCCTTTGAAGTTTATTAAGATCATATATCTCGTAGGGTTGGCGGGGATAAAGGTCGATTAGACCATTCGATGGTAATCTCCCTCAATGTTTTCTTTTGTAAGTTTATAATATGATTGGAGCTTATCTTTATGTTCATCTTCTCAAGCTATAATGTAGATGAAGTGTCGATATACAATGAACTTCATCGAGTTGGAACCTTTGTAAGGTGTTTGGAATCATGCAAGGATCAACTTCAATGGCTCTCTTTATCTGGAGGTAATATGTATGAAACCCACAACATTTGACCGCCACTATTTGTTCATATCACTTGAATACCAAAGGGTAGCGAACTTCAGCGACAAGCGGTTCAAATGACTCTATGTCAGGAAGGTCACACCTTCCGACATATCACAATAAAAATGCAATGAGGATAAAGAGCTAGCTGAAATGAAATTCGTAACCCTAATCCTGTGCTTAGCGATAGTCTAATTCCAACTGGCTAACTTCGTTGCCATGGGATTCATTTGTGAGCCTTCGCGCCTTCCCTCTGAGGTCAGCGTCAATTGTTGACACAACGTGGTCGGTTCTTTCTAACTAATTTCTAGTTATCAGTTGACATGCGAGGTGAACTGCCCCACTCTGGATGGAAGCTATCTTGTTGCCTCTTGTTCCCTTCTCAACAGCGCCATATGTATCCTTGATCTTACGTGCTAAGCGATGTGATTCTGCGGCTTTTAAGTGGATAAAGAAGAACTTCGCGTAGATTGGGTCCTTACATACTCATTCCTATGATCATGTGGATCAACGTTGGGTCAACTGTCGATGATCTAGACATAAAAGTATGCTCATGGTAACATGAAAGCGGTGGGAATCTTGACATCGCGTTGACTTCCTGGTGTCTTCCGTAGTGTGGGATCTTCATGACATTAAACAAGGTGGTTATGTGAGGTTCATCATCCATGGTTGGGAAATTATCTTTGAATTCTTCCCTTCATTCTGGTTAGGTACTTATGCGAAGAAAGAATGTTGTAAACTTTATCGTCTCCGAGGTTGAAGTCACTAAAATTAAACACTACAATCTTATCCTGATCTATGTGCACTACGTGTATCCCCTTCAAGAGGTACGCAATGACCATGGTGTACTCTAAATATATTGGCACAATATCACGACTCAGCGCAGGCCGGAGGTGGGATGTAATCAATAAATATGGTTGGAATCAAATTCACATTTTAGATTAGATCTTTGTGTGGTTCTTTTCCTCTTAGATTGGGATGATCCAGGCTACTGCGAAAAGCATACAAAGGCTTAGTCCTCTCATTGATGATGCTTGTATACCTCACAGGACATGTGACATTACTTGTTCATTTATGAGGTTGATGAGAACTTCTTTGAAAACTTTCTCTATAGTCTTTGAACTCGTCTAACATACATGCTTGAGGTTGGAAATCTCAAGTTCGAAGAGTAACTTATAGACAACTATGATCGCGACCAGGAGACAATAGCGCTTAATGATCATTGTGTAAAATAAATGAGTTTACGGGCTCAGATTCATGGTTATCAAAAGTGTTCTCGGTGCATAGCCGCGATGGGATAAATAGATAACAGCAATGAATCTCTTACAATGGGTGAGAAGCCTTCATTAAATTTGTTATGTCCATTACGACGCGGTACCAATGGTCCCATGGCGAGCTTGATGATCATAACTGTTGTTCTAACAATTCAGGAACGTCAATCTAATGGTTATACTGTTCCCAATGGCTATATTACTTCACCACGGTGAAGTGCCAGCCAACCTTCGATGATATTCTAGCGAAGCTCCAATTTTGCAAATTTTCCCTCTGAAGTTCCCTCTTGAACCTTCTTTAACTTTTCGATATTAGCTCTCTTCTTACTTATCTCTTTGGCCTTCTTTCCAGTGAGATTAGATCTCGGTATTCATTTTTCCATTTGATTCTTATACGCGTTTGGCATATTTACTTCGCATTGTTGAGATTCTCTCCTAAGATTCCGGTGATACTTCTTCTTTATCACGAATAGGTACTTCAATATTCTGTAGGTCTTCTAGTGTTCTTACAAATTCAACATACAATTATCTGGTGTTAGATAGATTGATATGTTCTTACGTTCTTCAATCAAGTGTGCTACCCTTCTAGTCATGAAATATTTTATCTTGTTTCTTCTTCTCTAAAACTCTTCTTCCCTCCTTCCTTCTGGCTGATCTCTTTCAATCCAAGGTTTTCCTAGTAACATGGTAAATGGGGCATTATTCTCAATGAATTTAACAACCTAAAAAATCTTCCTCTGTCAAAGTTACATTGGCATTCATAGATATATGGGTGAGATTTCCACATAGTTCTATCATCTTTCCTCTATATAGTCTTATTCCTCCCAATGAAGGAGTAATAGCGAGGGCTCCTAAAAGTTCCCAAGTTCTTTATGTCATGATATTCACTGTGTTTCCTCATCTAGAACACATTCAATGTCGAAGTCTCTATTCTTTCTTCTATGCATGCTTTTCTTTGAATATCTTTGATGAGATGACATGTGATTATGGTCATTCGAGGGGTGTATTTTCATCTGTAGCAATACTTTTCTAATTCTTTTCGGGGTTACGCCATAATCTTAGTTTTTGGATATACCTTAGGGTTTCTTGTCTCATGTTCATTCCTTCAATCTGCTTAATCGTTCTGGGAGTGAGACGCATCATGGTCCATATCTTTTGCAGCAAATGCAACTAGGTATTCTCGGGGCGCTTGCCAGCAGCAAGATTGTCTGGTTTTACGCAAGCTGTAACAGTTAATCCTCTCTTTGTTTTTAAATGATTTCCATCTCTTCTTGTATTGTGCACTGGGATCATAGTAGCTAACACGCAAACATTTCTTTCTGGGATGTGCATCCATTTGTTAGGTCAAACATTCTTTCTATGCATGGAATTTGTAACATATCTTTCACTATTCTTATAAGATCTTGTTAAGACAGAATATCAATGTAGCATAGAAATCCTCGAGAAAAGGTACTCAGCCTTGAAGAGAATTTTCATATAATAAGCCTCTTCAGGGGGCAACCTCCTTTACCCACTTAAATGTTCAAGTACAAGATGATGATTCAAAGTAGAAATGTCTCCTTGGTATATATGGGATACTAGAGGTATAATTATAACTAATGGCCCTAAAAGCCGACATAAATAAAATAACATTACTAATCTAATACCCCAATTAGGGGTAATGAGCCAATATTAGGGATTAACATGCCTCCCCCCTTGAGAAAAGTGTTTTACATGGCCTTGAGAGTGGCTTCTGGATGCTTCTGTATATAAGAATCATCTTCCCAAGTTTAATCTTCAGCCGGTAGTTTCCCTCCATTTAATGAGATACTTTCTGAAATGGATCTATTCCTCGATTGGTGAATTCTTGTGTCAGTAATAACTTCAGGATCCAATATGATTTTCCTTCCTCACTAAGTTTCGGCAATATAGTTTGAATTGGGATCTTGTTTCCTATAAACTTATTTAAGCATGAAAAACATCCCGAAAACTTGGTGTACTTGTGAAGATGTAGGAAACTCCAATTGTATGCCATGGTACCAATCTTTGCAACACCTTATAAGACCCATAGTACTTTGCTGATATTTTATTATCCTTCTTGGATTGCTTGAAATATGTTTGTATGGTTGTAGTCTTAAATACCCAATCCCCTACTTCAAAACTTCTTCTTTCACTACAATGTTATACACTTGTTGTTTCATGCGATTTTTATTACCATGGTCAAGTTGTCCTTTAAGATTTGGAAACTTGTTGTTGATTCGATGTGATCTTCAACTGCTTGAACCTTAGATTTTCTTTTTAGAAGTGATGGAAGGAGGGTGGTATCCATAAAGTGCCTTAAATGATGTCATTTTTGTTGCCGATTATGAAAGGAAGTGTTATACCACCATTACGCCAAGGGTAGCTCCGGCCCCGAAAGACCATTGTGTTTGTTTATCAAAGAGAAAACAGCTCAAAAGGTATCCTTCTAGGAATTTGTTCACTATCTCGGTTTATCCATCATATTGAGGGATGATAGGATGAGCTATGAGCTAATTGATTACCTGAATAAGAAAATAATTGTCCAAAAATGTCCAGTTGAGATGGGATCTCTATCACTTACAATAATATTTGAAGGTATATGTAGCTTTTGAAGCTGTCTCCATGAATGCGGTGTGGCTGTACTAGCTTGAAGGGATGAGAGAGTGCACAAAAGTGTGTGCCCTTGGTCAGTCTATCAACAATCCTGTGGTAACACTCTTTCCTTGAGACTTTTGTAACCACATGATGAAATCCATGGAAAACCTCCTCCATGGCCGACTTGGGATGGATAATGGTTGTAAAAGACACAGGGTCTTAATTGTTCCACCTTATTTTTTTGTAAAATAGTGTTCTTCTACAAACCTTTGAACCTCAGTTTAAGGCCATCAAAAATCCTTCTTAGCTCTATGGTAGGTTTTCAAATCGAGTGCCCTCCCTCACGGAGAGGAATTATTACCAATTACAATAGTACCTTGTGTTTGTGGGATTGGGAGTTCTTAAATAAATATAAGCGATATTTGTACCATAGTGAATCATTTTCCATGTAAATGTGTCTGATGCACGAATCTTCTTGCAACCTTTCAATGAGAGTCCACTTTTTGATCATTCTTCCATTTCATCCCTTGCTTCTATTAAAATCGGGTTGGATGATCGAGGGATATCATAAGAAGGCCTCAACATCTTGTCCTTTCTTGAGTGCATATGACACAACATTTTTACTTCCTTTTTATAAGCGATTTCAAAATCATGGCAATATCTTGGTTACCCATTTTTGTTGTTCTTAGAATGGTGCTTTGTTCCAAGAGGTATTTAAAACTATCATGATCTGTTTTGACCCTTGAGAGGTGCCTACCTATTAGGTTGGGACATCATTTCTTCAATGCATGTGAGTATTGCAATCATTTCTTTCTCATAAATGGGTTTTGCGTAAGTCCTTTCCCTTGGTGATCGACTTTCAAAAATCGGGGCCTTCCTTGTACGTGTAACAACACCAATTCATTTTTCTCGAGGCATCATTCCACAATAAATGTTTTGTGAAGTTTGGAGTGAAAGTCCAAGACAAAGAGCTTTACACATCACCTCTTTAAGTTGTTCAAAAGCTTTAGTTGCCTCACGGAGTCCATGAAAATCATCCTTCTTAGTTAGTGATGTTAAAGGTGTTGCTATTCTTCCATGGTTATGAACAAACTTGCGGTAGTAACCTGCCAAACCCAAAATCCTCTAAGATTCTTTAATGTTTGGAATCATTGAGTCCATCATGGCCTTAATCTTGTTAGGGTCTACATAACCTGCTCATGAGATACAATATGACTTAAGTACTCTACCTCCTTTACTCAAAGAAACATTTGGATGGTTTGGCATATAGTTGTTGCTCCTTTTGAAGTAGTTGTAGCACCTTGTCCAACAGTAAGACATGATCCTCCAAGACTTAGTATAGATTAATATATCATCAAAAAATACTAACACAAAATTCCGAGAAGAAGGGATTGAAAATGGAATTCATCCAACCCTTGGAATGTGGAAGGTGCATTTGTAAGGCCAAAAGGCATGACAAAATTCATAATGGCCTTCATGAGTTTGGAATGTTGTTTTGGGATATCTTCTTCCTTCGATACGATATGATGATACAAATGGAAGTCAATTGTGAAATAGATTGCTCATGTAGTTCATATAGCAATTCATCAATGGCAGGAATGGGATACTTATCTTTAATAGTGATATTGTTGGAAGCTCTCGATGTCACGGACAAATACATGAGCTATCTTTCTTGAATACCATTACCAACTTTGGTGCAAGTAAGAACTTTGGCTAGGTCTAATAATGCCAACCTCAACATTTCTTCCACCATGCTCTCAATTTCACTCTACACAGGCGTAAGAGGTATCTATATGGCCTAGCGTTGGAGGAACACTCAATTAGGTGAATTTCATGATCATGATTTGAGGTGGGTGGAGACCTTTGGGAATATCTTCAAATACTTTGGAATGCCCATCAATGATCCTTTGGAGATATTGGGGAATAGATAAGCTTAGATGTTTGAACATCTAGTAGGCATAGTTGTGCAATAATGCCTTGATGCCCCTTTTTCAATAATTTGTCATACCATTAGAGCTTATCCTGCTCACCGGGTTTCCACAGCAGTACCTCTTAACTCAATTTATTTTTCCTTCCAATAGAAATTTCATGAAAGGTTCTTGAAGAATTAAAAGCCAGTGTTCCTAATGATTGTAACCATTGGATTCCTAGTGTGCAACATGCACTTGTGGGTGTAGAAGTCATTTGGGATATTCAAATTTACATATTCCCCCATAGCAATATTGATATTATTGCACTTTCTTGAGCAATTGATGGTTCCTCCAACTTCAATCATTACTTGAGCTCTGGCTGGATATACAAAGTGGTGGGATCTTTGAGAAAGGCTAATTTATAGTGAATGAGTGGAGTACTTCAGGAATCAATTGGGACTATTACCTTTTCTTTTGATGTATCCTTCGACCTTCAGGGTTTGAGGAGTGCTAATTTGTTCCATCCAATGCGTTTACTCATGTAGGTGGGAGTTAACTCTTCAGGAAGAATTGCTTCTACATTTTCATCTTGGTATGGTTCTTGTTCTTTTTCTTCTTCCTCTTCTGCAGTCTGTGTGGAATGGTGCTGGCTGCCACGCGCGTGACCGCTAGCGTGCGTGCAGTTGAGGCGTAGGCAGCATGGCTGCTGCTCCAGTTGTTTGGGGTGTCGGCCTTGTGGGTTGGGGTTTTGGAAGGGGCATTGTTTATACTCTATGGATGTTGGGTTGATTCCTTCTGGTGGCCATGGCCATGTTTTGCTTTCGACGTTTCTTGTACCTTAGTGCGTTTCTCCAGTGATTTGGGTTCTGAGTTGAACCTCATGTTGAATGTTGTCCTTCAAAGGTCCTATGAATACATCTATCAGGTGCTCATCTGGAATATGGGTTACCTTTATGTTCAATCTTTAGAAGTTCTCAAAGTGCTCATTGGCAACCCTTTTTGTGAGGATTTGTCAATTTGGCTGAGAGGTGTTGTCCTTTCCTCATAGTTTGCTATGATTTCTTCCATGAAATTGTCCAAGTGATGGGTGATTTGTGAGAGGAACCATCGATTACCATTACAAATTGATTGGGTTCTAAATATAAAGGAAACAGTCGTTACCTTTTTGTGTGTGTGGCACATTATGGAAATCAAAGAATTGCTCATCACGAGTATCCATGTGATTGGGTCCTTGCCATCGAAACTTCCTCATATCAATCTTAGAGACATGGTTGGTCTTCAAACCAGAGTTGGAGTTTTTCTCCATTGTTGATTCACCTTCCTTGTGTCCTCATCATGAATTTCATGGGATGCATTTCACTTCGAGGTGTCTTCTCTATTATGAAATTTTTTCAATATTTCCATGATCTCCCCTTTTAAACCATCTATCTTATTTTCCAACTTAGCTTCCATTGAGATCAGTATAGTATCCAACTGCTTCCATTGAGTCCATCAACAGCTTCCATTGAATCCATCATAGTATCAACTTAGCTTCCATTGAATCCATCTTATTTTGTAGTTCATTTATGTACCTATGCATTTATTCACCTTCATCAAGAGACCAAGTAGGATTTTCACGGAGGCTTATTTGGTGTAGAAGTTCCCCCAAGTAGGATTTTCTGGAGGCTTATTTGGTGTAGAAGTTCCCTTTTTGGGTGGCATGTTGGCCAAGTATCACTTTTGAACCTTGATTTTGAGGTGGTTCTTCTAGACAATATTTCTTCTGTTATATCTCCCAAGTTTCGGCCCTTCTGGGTATGAAACTTTCCTTTATGTATTTCTATGATATTTCTTCTCTGCAATGCCATAGGCCTGATCAAAATTGGATGTTCCAAGTGGAATTTACAGTAACTTCCACACAACTTGCCGATTTTTGGCCTTTCTAGGAGATCTCACTTGTATAGTGTGCCCCGCACAAAATAATTGATATAAAATTTTGAAACTCGCACCAGAAATACTACAGACTGTCCACAATTCAATGCAATCAGTCCCACACAATTTGGATACTCTAGGAATAATTTATGATTGTTTTACCTGGAACACCTTCTTGAGACTAGTCAATAGGACTAGTCAGATACCCTATCTTACACAGGGTGTATCTACAAATTTATGATGACACAGAAGCTGAACATTTTACCAAAGATACGTTACTAATTTCTATAAATATATTTTGGATATTAGGGTCTGAAACGTTACATAAAAAATTTTATAGCAAAAATTCCACAATGACTCAGTTCAGGATGATTCTAGAACCCTATCTTGTACAGGTTGTATCTGCGAAAGTATAAGGCCTTGGGAGCTTAATTTTGAACCCAACGTACCTTGATCCGTATAATAAATATCCTTGAAGCCGTTCCTTCTGAAACATTGTAGAAAAAAAGTTATAGTGAAAATTCCAAGGTGTCTCAGATGTAGTAGAGAAACCCCAAGACCTTGAGTTCTGATACCATATGTTAAGAACCAAATATAAATATAGCATAGAAAATCCTCAGAAAAAGTACTCAACGCCTTGAAAAAGAGAGAATTTCAGATAATAAGCCTCTTCAAGGGGGAAACCTCCTTTTACCCCACTTAAATGTTCAAGTAAAAGATGATTCAAAATGAAAATGTCTCCTTGGTATATATAGGAGACTAGGAGGTATAATTACAACTAATGGCCTAAAGCCGACATAAATAAAATAACATTACTAATCTAA
Organism: Picea sitchensis; assembly: GCA_010110895.2. NCBI lineage: Eukaryota > Viridiplantae > Streptophyta > Pinopsida > Pinales > Pinaceae > Picea > Picea sitchensis. The sequence goes on along the minus strand of SNQJ01S0005402.1, from coordinate 143,812 downwards.
TATGCCCCAATTAAGGGGTAATGAGCCAATATCAGGGCTTAACAGATCTACTGATGTCAAACCTTCTTTCATCTATTAGTGCCCTAGTTTTCAAGCTAGGACAAAATCTATCAAACATACCTAGATCCATACTGTTGAAACAAAAATTTCCACTTATCTTACTTCTACAGAGCACAAATATTTCAGATCTAGAACTTTTCACTATTCTTACCTTTATCAGAGTACAGAGCTTCCATATCTTACCTCTTTTCTTCAGATCTTACCTCTTTTCTTGGAACAAAGATTCATAGGTCAAGTGGAATGTTGCGCGCTAGGGAAACAAATCTACGCACAGAGATTTCACAGTTTTAGGTCGTATCTTTGCACAAAGATTCTTCTTCATCAGTTCCCGACAATCATAATTTCAGGTCGGGTCTTTGCACAGAGCTTCTTCTTCCTCATTTCCCAACAATCACAGTTTCATGTCTCAGCAATGGAACCATTTTTTGGGACAGAGGAAGACCCACGGTTCAATGCTACAATAGCGCACCAACAAAACCCTAACTACCAACCCTTTCGGCAACACCTACGAAGTAGATGAAGTCTCACCCAAGGTAGAGGTAGGGGTGGTTGCAGGACTTAGGTGTCTGCAACCTTAGCTGGGACACAGATTCTGTGATTGGAATACTTAACAGAGCACTTAGCACCAACGATTCATCAATATTTGACCATTATCTACTCCGCAGATAAAACATAGTATTGCACCATTCATCTAGATCTGATGTATCTAAGAACTTATCATAGAGAGGTATATTAGATCTAGTAGATTCAAGCACTAAGAACATTCACATAGTTCAGTTCTAACATCCATATACATCGTTAGCACAAAGCATAAACATATATATCTATATATATCAAAGCACTTAGCAAGTAAATACATAAACAAATCAACACATCACACAAAGCATAGAAACACAACATGTACATGGTGCACCCCCACCCTGGGGCTACGTCCACCAAATCTTCTCCTCTATTATATTCGGTCAAGCTTATTACAGGCACATAGCATCAAAATCCTACTTCGTAGAAGACAAGAGATCTGCGCGCACTCCGCCAGATCCTCCTTCTTTGAGTTAGGGTAAAACACCAAGCCTTCTTACAATTAATTTCACATAGCTCTGCAAGTCTCAGATAGTATGCACAAATCATCTACAATCCATACTTAGCACTTAGCCCAATATCACACAGATATATATGCCTCTCCTTACATTGCCTAGACATCTATTTATAGTTTACAAAATAGGCCTAAACATGGGTAAACCCATGGGCCGACATCCCCATACCCATTACATAATCCCAAATCCTAAAAAGGACCCAAGAAGGGGCTGAGATCCCACGATCTCTGCTTCATATTGTGCTCCGCCTTTGACAGGCTGTTGAAGTCCCAAAATAGATCAAACTTGACCAAGGATCTCCCAAAACTTGGTCAAGGGCCAACACAAGGCATAGGTGTCTACAACCAGAGGAAATGGAAGTGGATCCAAGGAAACAACACACTGTAACCTAGTTATTATTACCAATCATAAACCTACTTCGCACAGTTATATTCTAGATCTAACACAATAATGCAATAATAGAATAACAGAAGGTAAAAGAACACATCACCAACCATAGAGACACAAAATATATGTGGTTCACCCTCTCCCTAGGGATACATCCACAGAACTACATTTCTTGATATTATATGAAAATAGACAATTCTATATGTGCTCTTAGCTTGTAGATCTCTCTCTCTTTCTCTCTCTCCCCTCCCTGCGCATCCAGTGGCAGGGTTGATATTCACAACTAGTTGAATATCTTACAATACATAATTCTCTCACACACAACACTTCTCTCTCACACAATACACAAAAGTATCCACAACATGGATCACCCACAATAATCACGAAAAACCAACTCTGAACGAACCCATCCTAGGTCCTTTAGAACTTTATTTGTACATTACATGACAAAGTCTAGGTGTCAAAACCCTAGATCCAAAACCCTAGGTGTCTAAAAACCTAGGCCCTCTTTCACCCACCTTTCTCGGGCTTCTCCAGCCTATCTTTCCCTTCTTTCCTCCAAGGTGCTCCAAAGCATCCATTGGTGGCTTTTTCCGCTTGCTAAGTGTTGGAAGCCAATTCATTTTTTTAATTGCTCTTAAAAAAGCTGCCTACACCCCTTGTCTTATAAACGACAAATCATCGTCGCATTGTGCAACTAGAAATTTGTTTCATTTTTGCGACAATTGCAATCTGGTTTCGATTCAGTTTTCACAACTGAAAGTGTGAAAACACCTCTTTCATTGTTTGGATTGTCATCGTCTTTTATTGATTTTTCCGAAAGACACTTGACCATTGGTTTATCACATAACTGCAAAAGATTCTTTCAAACTTATGTCCTTTGGATTATTCTTACCTTGATTGTGCATTTGGATCTATTTGATTACTAAGCCATTGAGCATGAAGATTTACTGGTCTCATTTGATCCTATAAAGGTCATGATTGATTTTGGTCATATATGCTTTGATCCTTATTGCTATGAGCTCTTGACTCATTGATTATATGAGATTTTTGGTTGCAATGTTCTAAAAACTTTGAAATCTAAACATTTGAATGTGCGACAAATGCATTGGCAATATTATAAGGTTGATTTGATAATAAATGACAATGGTTTGAGTTTCACAAAGGCGCATTGATTAATCTTTTGGATTTCAATTTTATAATCGATGCTTGGTGCATTGATTTGTGAGTTTGATATTACATTGAACGATCATAGTTTCAAACTATACATCGGCACGATTAAATTAACATTGGTTTAAAACATTTGATTGATACGATGGATCGTTGGTTAATGTTGGATGTCATGTTGGATTGAACTGTACACTTGGTGCATGATTATAACATATGGTGTTGATTCTACATTTGTTGGATGGCACGTTGATATGGTTATACACCTATTTGGTTTAAACGATTATCACTATGGATGGAACAACACTATACTCGGTCATTAATACACTACATGGCGGTGGTAATCCCACCACCTTCACATGCATGCAATGAATCCTTGCCTCTTTGAGCGCTGAAGCTGTTAAACCCTATCGTTTTTCGACCCTGTGTTTTGTATTACTCAAACCAAACCCTACCATGCACAGAAGCCATGGCTCCTGTCGTAAGGGCCGAGCCCAACGGGTGCCAAGCACTGCTGATGTTTGATGGCATGTATAGCGACCTGGAAAATATCAGGTGGCTCTCTTTCATAAGGAAATTCGATGGTTATAACCACACTGTGGCTCGACAATTTGTGTTATCATTCGATGGCTGTCGAGCCAAAGTTGGAGATGTCTAGCTTGAAATCACTAAACAGTTTCTCAGCTCAGCAACCAGCCTGCCTGTTACGGGACAGAAGTGGTCCAAAAGTTGCAAGGTAGATGATGTCCCATGGACATTGTTATTTCAGTCTCGAACAGTGAACTCCTGTGACAAAGGCTTGCCTGCAAAAATGTTGAAACCACGCTGGTATGATCTCCTGATGATAATCAAGAAATTCATTACTTGTGAGGGAAGGTATGGGTTCATTTTCTTGTTTCACCTTCGTCTATTGATGGTTTTTATGGGTTTCAAACTCAGTATGCCCCACTACCTGCACAGAAGTTTGTTCAAGATGGCTAAAAGGTACAAGCGTAGCCAAGCTGATACCAACCTCTTCCATTTGGGGTTGATTAAAATGATTTTGGTTTACGAGTTAGGGTTACGCCGTGATTGTTGGGATAATTTTCTCAGTCGCAATGGCTTCGAAGAATCGAACCCTCCCCAGGTTGATAAACCCATGGTGGCCGAAACCCAGCCTATTCCCCCTGTTCCTTAAAACGTTTTACTACCCAAACCTAAACCCGACTCACCTACGAATTTGCCTATGGCTGTGACTAAACAGGTTGAAATTGCTA
>SNQJ01S0005402.1:105832-138559 GCA_010110895.2 Picea sitchensis | reverse complement strand
CTAAGTTGTCCACGATCCATCTTTCTTGCTTATTTATATTCCTCAATTTTCTCATTCAACGAATCATTTTCCCTTACTTCACTCCTTCTTTTCTACTTCTCTAACCACTTCGACCCAATCTCAGTCAATGTACCTTCCGCACAGTTCCCACTTCATCTTTTCTTTTCCTTTTTTTTATCTTTCTTTATTAATCCATAACCAAGGGCCAACATGGCTCCAGGCTTCCTCACAATTTAGCACATGGTCCTTAGGACAACTATGACTTGTGTATTGAACTTCGCAACCTTCAACTTGGTCTGAAAAGCACACTGTCAATAAGTTGTGACATTGTACGGACTCTCCAATGTTCTTCTTGTGTGTTCCCCACCATATAGTTGGTGTTGCTTTCAAGGCCTCATCTAGTGCCAACAACCTCTATTGTACTAGTACAATTCTCTCAAATTCAAATAGAAATGTCTCTAAATTATTCAAGCCATCAAATGTAGGAAGATTTCTTACTTCTGTGCCAATCCAGCAAACTGCCTTAGTCAATTTGGCACACCTCCGCGTAGAGACTTCGTACATTATTTTCTACCAATTTTCCAATGCTTCTTCTGAATCTGACGAGCATGCACTTTCACTTCGCCAACTTAGATTTTCGTTTGTTATAGGATTAATATAATCATGTTGTCCTATTGTTAGTTTATAGATGTTCTCTAGCTCATAGGCACAATATTCTTCTCTTATAGGTTTTGTTTATCTGCGACCTTCATTAGGATCAAGAGGTGCAATGACCCTAAGGCCATCACCTTCAAATGTGATTCTTCTCTTTTTCAAGTCAACAACAGTCAAATTGTCGAAATCTCAATCAATGCGTAACCATGCAAGATAGGGACAACTATCATAAACAATATCAATCACTTTGAAGTATGCAAATTTACTCACTTCGCCGATGTCCATAGGGACATGCTCTAGTCTTCCAAAGGGTCTCACCACTTTCTGATTAGCCATCCTGGGCCTAATAGGAGTAAATCAATTTAGGTTTTTCCATCAATGCCCAAGTTTGATTCGTCATAACATTTAATTCTAATCCCAGGTTGAGGACCACATAGTCTATGTCGTACTCTCCAATCTGAGCACTAAGGTCCAGTTCCTTGCTTGTTCTCCTTTTTCTAGATACTTGATTCACATCTCTACTCATCAGAGGATCTACTCTTCCAATTTTGTACTGTCTTATCAGGTGTTGTAGTTCCTGCACAACTCTTTCATCTTTAATCAAATTAATACAAGTATACAAGAAGTCCACAAGATTGTCTACCTCTTTTCCTTTCCTAGGTGGGGCAGACTGATCAAATGTTGGAGGCATTTCACATCCCCTTACTTATGATTGTGCCCTAGATGAAGAAGCATGTTCACCTACAAATTCTCTTCTCGCTTCATCAAAGTATTCTTTTATTTCTTTGGATAAAAAAATGGCACCTTCTCTGAAGCTATTATGATCCCTGATCCATCTGTAGTCTTTCCTGGAGTCACCATATATTCTCCTGTGACAACGCCTCCTCTAGTAATAACAATGACACTGGGTTCATCACCATGAGGTTCCACTGATATTAGTTGGACTTGTTGGTTTCCACCTCGTCTTTCCTGAACTTTAGCTAACAATATTGGACAGTCTTCAATTACATGGTCAAATTAATTACATTAGTTGCAAGTATTACAAGGTTTCTGACAATCCCTTGCCAAATGACCTATCTGGGCATAGTTATAGAAAATAATCTGACCTCGACCTCGACCCATACGTCCTCCTCGTACTCTTCCTCTGAACCCACCGTGAGGGTTAAAGTTTCATCTTTCTGGGGAATTGAATTGTGCAACATTCTCTTCCTATTGTAATTCTCCTTGAATTCTATATGCATCCCTTGACCTTTCATGCATGAGGTCATAATCCCTATAGTCCTTCTCATCATGCCCCAAAGATTTACAGAATGTACAATAAATATTGGTGGGTGTCTGGATATATTTATGAATATAATAACATTCACCAGGGCGATGTCTAGTTCTACATACCTCACACCATGGTAAACTAGCCTACTTCAAAGGTTTAAGGGCTCCATATTCCAAGTAATCATTAAATAAAGGAAATTTCACTTTGTCATCGCCCTCTGCTTTACATATGATACGCCAGATGTCTTCTCTTTTCTCTTTTCCTTTGTATTTCTTCATGTCTTCAAATTGTAAAGATAAACTAGTTAATTGATTCAAAATATGACTCATACCTAGACTGGATTCTCCTATAGGGGATGCTTATGGTTTAATGGAAATATTTAATGCTTCAGCCTACGAAGTAACCTTCTATTGCATCAAAGAAACTCTAATGTGTGGCAGGATGGAATCGATGAACCATTACTTATGTTGTTCATCTGGAATCTGAAAACTTAAATGTTCTGTCAAGGTATTAAACCTATGATCAAATTCCCAAACAGGTTCAGTCACCTTCTACTTTATTTCCTTCAACTCTATAATTCACTGTGAATATGACTTGGGCTTCTTGAACTATGCACTTAATGCAGTCTTAATTTCATTCAGTGATTTAGGTTGTATAGATCGTGTAACAAACTTCATATACCATCTCAATGCATGATCCCTCAAGGTAGTACTAAAATGATCTCTCTTAAAAGATTTGTCGGTGACTTGCTTAATGCTCCATACAACTTTGTATAAGAACCAATGCTTTTCAGGATCCTCATATCCATATCCCCTGAAAATAGGTAACCTCATTTCATCCATCATTGATTTTCCTTGGTTTCCCAACTAAGTTTATATTAAACTTCTTGTGACAATACTCTAAGTGATTTGATTTCTCTGGTTACTCTGGTTACTTCGTGTTGCTAAAACAACAGGAGGAGTATCAATACTTACATCGACAGTAGGCGCAGTACCCGAATTTCCTAGTTCCTCTCGACGAGATTCTTCAGTATCTACTTCCTCTACCCTTGCAAGCTCTGAATACTCTTCGTCTAATAGCTCTGCGTCTTTTGCACTATAGAATCCTTCGTCTTGTGCTAATGGCCTGTAACTCTTCTTAAACAGGTTTGTAAGAGGAATCTTTCTGAATAATCTCCTACTACATGTGTGTCCAACCTCTGTGTCATTATCGCTGTCTAAATTCTTGAACATTAGCTTTAAAATCCAACGGATTATTGTATCTTCAAGATATTCTTCTCATGCAATAACATCTTAATCTTCAACTTTAAAAAGTGTAGAAACTTTCCCCTAGGTCCTTTGAAGAAATATCTCTCTGCTTGACTATATGATTCCACTCTGTCAATAGAAAATTCAGTAATCTACCCTCCAATAGTGTTGTCAAACCAGAGATCCACTGCCCTTGATACATGGTTATCAACTTTCTTGACTTTCTTAATCAACACTGATGTCCAAACCACTGGTAGCCTAGATCTGATTTCAAACTGAGTGTCTGTTAGTTTGGCTAACCACTCGTACAACTCCTTATGAACTCCTACAAAGAAAATCTCGTGCACATCAGTGAAGATTTACCTTCCCAACCAGTCTTCTTTACTAATGCTAGGGTTTTTGTTCTGAGATTCGACAAAGTCCCTTTCTTGTTCTTCTATCTAATTGTGAATCTCTGCCTTCGATGGAAACCACCTTGACATTCCCTCAAGAAGATCTCAGTCCCGGAAACGAAACCATTTGTTGGAATAGGGGATGACCTAGGGTTCAACTCTAACAACACACCAACAAACCCTAACTACTGGCCCTTTCAGAAACACCTATGAAGAAGGTGAAGTCTCACCCAAAGTAGCAATAGGGGGGTTGCAGGACACAGGTTTCTACAACCATAGGAAATGCAAGATGATTCCTAAACAAAAACATAGAATAATCTAGAGATTCTGATCAGTATTATTCTTAACTCTGTGAAGTTAGTTATATCTTCTTATCTTCAATAGGAAAAAGAACAGTGCAATAACAATATAACAAATGGTAAATAACAAAGCATCAACCACATGGATCAACAAGATTTACATGGTTCACCCTCTCCATAGGGATACATCCGCAAAACTGTGTTTATTGATCAAATAGATGAAAATATACAGTTATATCCACGCACTCAGCTTCATATCCTTCTCTCTCTCCTCTTTATCTCCTAACCCTGCACACCCAGCTGTAGAGTCGATCTTCACACCTAGTTGAAGACCCAAAATACAAGAATGTTATAAGACATAACACTTTTACAACTCAATCTCAGTATCACCTCCTCTCAACTCTTCTAGACCTCTATTTATCATTTCATGACCCTTAAAAACCCTAGACCGAAGTCCAGGTGCCAAAACTGTAGGTTTCAAAACCCCAGGTACTAAAACCCTAGGTGCCAAAACCCTAGGTCCACATAACCCGCAGTTTACATACTTCATCGACCTATTCTTCCTTTTTATCCGCGAGGTGCTCCAAAGCACCCATTGATGTCCTCTTTCGCTTGTTGACTTGTCCACGGTCTATCTTATTTGCTTCTTTGTCTTCCTTGATATTCTATTTCAACAACTTACTTTCCTTTTTTTATGCTTCTTTAACCACTTCGACCCTTCCTGGGTTTGTGTGACTTCCATGCACTTCATAATTTGTCTTTCTTCTTATTTAATCTTCAATTTCTTCCTTAATACACGACTAAGGGCCAACAGGTGGATGACTTAGATATTGGGGATTGGGTCAATATTTTTATAAAACATAGTAATAACCATGCATATGAGCCCGAGAGCTAAAATGGCCCGATCAAAAACCATTTTTTTTCCCTAGAATCCAAATTGTTTTACAAAAATTCATAAAACAATTTGGCATGTGATAACATTGACTCCAATTGGGGATATCATACTCCCTGCGAGGCACCAAAGAACTTGTAGACCTATGCCTTCATCCATTGGGATTCTCTGAAGTTCTGAAAACCAACAATCTGAAACTAATCCCATTGAAAACCAAACTATGCAAACAAAGCCGACACTACTACACACTGAAGGATGAAAACTAATACCAACTATTGAAAACTAAAAACCAATATGGAAACTGAAACTATACACTGCTACAAAACTAAAACTGAAAACATTCTTGATATGCAAAATTATTCAATACATCCTACTCTAACAACTGAAAATATTTGTTGGATCAAGTATACAAAATTTCCAAAGTAGCTAATCAAGAAAATGGATACTTGATTGAAGAATGTATTCATTTTCCTTAAACAAAGGTAAAAATTTGGAAAATAACAACTCACCATACCATCTTAAGCTTTTTCCATAATTTATGAAAACTGTAAGACTCATCTCCTCTGATGATTTCAATAGAATTACAAAAGGGTCATTGAAAATATGAATTGTTACTTCCTGTTGATGAGAAAAAAGAACAGAGTAAATTTCATATTTAGATGTGGCTCCTTGCTCTATTTCATCAAGATTTTCATTATAAACTTCATGATCATTTTCAAATAAATATGCAACACCCTGCTTATCTTCATTTGAACTGAACTCGTATTGCTTCTGGAGATTATCTATTGCATCCTCATATCCTCTTTTATACTTCTCTTAATACATAAATAATGCTTCATTTCTTTTTATTCATACCCTTCATATTGTTGATCATAAATATCTTCAAAAGAAAAGGTCTTATGAGACAAATCTTTGGACATTTTTTTTGCTTCTTGTTTTATCTCAAGTTTCGTAATGAGCTTCTGTAAACAACTAATGTTATCTTTTTGAATAAAGATGTGGCATGGATATAAATAAGATAATAAAAATGAATGAAAACATTCATACCATTTGTCATTAGAACACATATCAATCCATTTTTCTAAAATATTGAAGAGAAACAAGGTCTGCTACAAACCATGTTGTCTTGATTGATGAAGTATCTGGATTAGAAGCTAAGCTTGTCATTCTATAACCAATGGAGTCACCAAGAAACTCTTTATACTCCAGATTATTTGGATAGTAGAGTTACTAGGTGAATGATGCACAACCTCCTTTTCATCTGATCTCGATTCACCATCAGATAACGGATCTAATCATTGTCGTTCTTTCCCACAGAAGATTTCACCTTCGCTCCCTGGCAACGACGCCAAAATGTTATCACTCTATAATTTTCTTTGGTTGTGGAAGGAAAACACAAAGGTAACCACAAACAAACTTGTAGATTGGAAGCTAGCCCTTCCAACCCAAAGAGGGATCTCTCTTATAACTCAACCACATAAAATACTATTTATTAGATAGGCATAATGGCTAGATCTTCAGTTAAGTGAGGTTTTCAAAATATGGTGTAAGGGTTGAGAGAAACACCCATTGGGCATGGAATCATAGTAAAGAGATGTCATATCTAGGCTTTCAAGACTGGTTTATATGAACAAATGCAATTCAAAGGCTTGGTAGCTAGCAATCTGTGAGTCATCAAAATTGTTGTAGTCTGGTGGTGAGAAGAAAATAACACATCATTTATAATAGAGCACCTAGCAGTGGATGAGTTATATTACAATATCAAAATATTAAAATAGGTAGTTGAATGTGAGATGAAGATCATAGAAGATGAATTTTCTATCTATAATTATCCATTCAAAACAGAAGAATAAACATCATGAGCCAAAAAGATAGAAAACATTCACAAAGAAAACACACTGCAGATTACCAACACAATAATCTCTAAGACAAAATGTCCTAGTACTTCTACTCAAAAGATTTTCATTAACATCAACATAAAAATTGAATACACAATGTCCAAGAAATCAACATAAAAATTGAATACACAATGTCCAAGAAGTATATTTTCTTAAGTTTCGAACCATTTCACCCTTGTTTATTTCATCATATATAAAATTACATTACATTCAGCTCAAGAGGGTCTAAATATTTAGGGTTTCTAATTTTAGAAGGAGTTACAACAGAATAATAACTAATTGCACAGACTCCTATATTTTAGGGTTTAATTTTAGCTAAATAATACAACCGCTTCATATATCATCTACATGACTTTGGTGGGAAAAAAGGTTTATTTTTCGATCCTCATGATGACTTGACACATTCCCCTTAGATGGCAGCTAAATAGGCTTGATCTATGTGGACTGTACCATTTCGCAGCGAATTGGGAAATTTGTTGTGAAATCTGTGTTTTCATCAAGATTGCTACGAAATCTTTGTTCCTGACTGTTGATGCTGCAAAACTTCTCTAGGATGTGTTTCAACAGGTTCTATTAGTTGAATTCATTATGTGTGCTACAAATTGTATTCCTTTGAATCCTGGTATTACCACCTATGCTCTACTATTTGAATAATTTTAGATGGTTAATGTGTCCATTTTGTGCTAAATAAAGAGAGTAGTGCCTCATCAAATTCAATCAAATACTTCAAATAAAGATTGAAGTGTTAAACAAGAACCTCCATAACTTCTTGCTTTCCATTGGCCAGGTATGGCAAGATGCATGCCACCATCTCATTGTTACACATTATCAGGTTCAACAACAATGCCAATGAACCATCAGTTGCAAATTTAATTTTTTCTTGCCTTGTATCACCTATCTTTCATTAATCTGCCATAAATTATTTTGGTGAAAATTTTGGACAAGCGAGGTAGAAATGGTGAGAGCTTGAGACACCCATCCATTCACTATGTATAAACCAAAATACTGCTTGGGTCGATGGTACTTTCTCCAACCGGTTCCTGACTATTCATGGCTACATCATGTTGGTTTCCTATTTCAAATTGCATTTGTTGAAAGAGTCTCAAACCCATGTTCTCACGCTTGCAGAGACAACTGATAATTTTGTTATAAAATAAAAATACCCGACTCGATGATTCTCTTATGGACATGTAATAAAAAATGATCCCAGGTGTTGGTACCTTCTTCACAAGGAGACTATCGAGTTGTATGATTAAGGACCTTTATTGGCATTCTAACAAGTTCCTCAACTTTCAAACACTTATCTCTGGCACCTCACACTAAACTGCAGCTATGAACATGGTACCTTTTTGCAGCAATACAGTTAATGGAATCTGATTCTGCAAGTGATCGTTGAGGACAAAATCTATCTCCAGTTTGAGCAGACAAAATATCCCATAAATACATGACCTAATGTTAATTCCTTGGGAGTCTTCTGTATGTGCGTTTGCTTGGAGCACTATTTTGTTTGCTGGTGTCAAAACGATGTTCCAATACGAATTTGAGTTGTGACTTTATCATTGGACTCCTTCTCTTTTTCCTACATTTTGAACAATACCAATTATCTTTCGTAGGTGTCGATATCATTCTGGGGTTCCAAAAAAAACAACACTCGGATGTTCCATAGATCCTGTGGTAATATCTTCTCTGCATTTGACAACTGAACAATTGCATGACTAGTGGAAATTAACATGAACCCTGAGTACAACGAAACTTAAGCATAATTGATACTTAAAACCCTTTTTAGCATACTTTCCTCTTGACCCTTGATGTTCTACTCTTCTTGTAAACTGGCACTTGGACCTTATCATTCACTCTGATGATTGGACTCGTGGAATTTCATCCTTCTACACCTAGTGCGCTAGGATTTTTAAAACAATTATTTGACTCCTCTGATTTCAAAACCCTCGCATCAAACGTTGGGCACCCTCGTTGTTGTGGAATGAAAACCATTTTATGAGAATTGAATCTCTTTGCCCAAATCTTGTTGACACCTAGAACTGGTTGCTTGGTATATTGACAGTTGGCTTCTACCTATATGCATAGAGGGTTTCACGTTTAAACACTTGGTCAACGTTGTGTTTCTTTTTGTTATTTCTCATATGGGATTTATCCCACATTGAAGGGGTAAATAATATTAAGAGAATTTATATATAATAACTCTTGAATGGCTTACTGTTGCGTAGTTCACCTATTTTGGGCCCCTTGTGGGCTCGTGGAATTCGGTGGATGACTTAAATATTGAGCCCTAGGCCAATATTTTTATAAAACATAGTAATGACCTTGCATATGAGCCCGAGAGCTAAAATGGCCCTATCAAAACCCAAATTGTTTCCCTATAATCTAAAGCTTTTACAAAAATTCATAAAAAAAAATTGGCATGTGGTAACATTGGCACCAACTAGGGATGACATCCTCCCTGCGAAGTGCCACAGAACCTATAGACTTGTGCCTACATCCATTGAACTTTTCCCAAGATCTGAAAACCAACAATTTGAGACTTGAGGGATAGTCTTTTGGTGTTCAGATTTAACTTCTTCTTCTAAAGAAGAGAATTGTGATTTGACTAAGTCTAGCTTTTCTTGTGCCATCAAGACAACTTGAGCTATCCTTAAAAGAACACGATTAGCCATTTTTGTAGCTAGTTGAATCAAAGTTAAATATTTCTGATCTTTGGTAGAAGTAGAAGTTGTTCCAAACCATTTGTAAGAAGCTTGCTTTTCTAGCTCATCGTATTTGATAGGAGATGAAGGGGCTTTCTCCTTATCATAACATTCTTTCAGACTATGTATTGCAGTCTGAATTGTATCTAATTTCTCTAAAATCTGTACAAGTTGGGATTTGAGAGTCTCTTGATTTTGTTCAAGATTATCAATCTTAGAATGTAGACCATTCATGTGATTTGGTCTGCATGATGTCCTGTGCCATATCATCTAGATTTTGAGCAAGACAGACAGATTGATAGTTTGCATAATTCTGTAACCTCACAACATCTTGAGATTTCTCAACATTTTCTTTTCTATATTGAAAAAAGTCTAGGTCTTCTACTAAGTTATTTTTGAAAGAGGGAGTATGATTCCCTGGTCCAAGACTTCTTTGAGGTGATGTGGCAGACTTGTCTTTGTCTCCTCTAGGCAAAGTATAGTTTATCATCTTGATAAGAGGGATTGCGACTTCTTGACATTCAGAACAATCAGAATGTTGTCCATTGTGATCAACTTTGGACTGGTAGGTTCTGAAGTTTTTATAAGCAGATGGAATATGTTTCACTGGAGGTTTACCTGAAGACTCATCTTGAGAAGGGATGCCCTTTTGGCAGAAATAACAGTTCTCTGAACCCTTTTGGTGAAACAACAAATGATCATCTAATTTGAATCTACTGGAAATTGGTTTATATACAGGGGTTCGGTAAGAAGTGGATGAAGAAGATGATGTACTTTTTCTAGGATATGAATCTAAAGTACTTGTATTTAAGGAAGACATCTGTCTTGCAAGATCAGGAACTCTTAGACTTTTGGATCTTCCTATTCTCAAAACCTTTTCTCCTGATTCATTCCTATCCATTATCAATTGTTGTGCTTTAGCTGGTGCTATTTTAGATTGCACAGGCTGATAGTCTGCTGACCATTCATCTGGAATTGTTAATTTAGCAAATCCTAAGGTGAGAGGTGTGACATTTCCCGGACCAACCACCATGCTTTCGTTTGTTGCACGTTGAATAAGTTTTGGATTTAAGGCTGACATTGTGGTAGTTACAAACCTAAGACAGATTATGGTATGTAACTGGGCAATTTCTGAGGATTCTGCCATGTCAAAACCAGAAAATTGGACATAACCTTGTAGGAGAGAGGAAATATATGGATCAATCAATGAAACTTGGAATCTGGGTAACGTTGATGACCAGACTGGTCCATTATGCAGAGGAGCTTGGAAGCATGAGATTATAGCATCTGAAAATTGATTATGACGTGAATCTATTATACAACTGAGAACTGAGGTGTTTAGACCTGGTCTAACAAGAGGATTTATTCTGAATTGGATAAGACCAATATGAACAAATTTAAACCCATGTTCTAATCCCCAATCTATATCAGATTGTTGAATCAGAGGGATTTGATATACACTATGTCCTAAAGATAAAGGAACATTATGGGAACAGTATCAGAATAGAGTGGAGGCTCTAAATTTGAACATTGGGAGATCATAGACTTTAGACGGCTCAATTTCAGGCATTCACCAATTTACATCAGGTTCATACTCTTGGGCGACTAGTCTAGTATTATATAAGGATTTAGACTCATAGGAGTTACTAAGAAAATGTTTATACCATTTTCTTGGTTTATATGAGACAACAGAGGACAAATCATAGGATGTAGACAATCCTTTTTTTAAATCCATCTTCAACTACTGCAACTCCCGGCGATATACTAAGATTACAGGCAAGTAAATATAGCAAGCAGCAAGATCTTACTTACTATGGGAAAAGGACTATGCAGCTCTCCACGCCTTCCTCGGATTCAATGGTTGTCTTACTATCCTACAACAACTACTGGAGACCACAGTCAAGAGATCACTTCACCCGCTACTTGGAATTTACACATCTCATAATCATATATCCCAGACACAAGGCTCGCATCAGATGTACTCACTCAAGAAATATTTTTGTATTATATTCAGAAATTTGTCACTCGACAATTACAAAATACCTAGTACATGAGCTATAACTGCACAGAAAAGCAGGGCGTTTAATCTTAGTTCTTTGTTCCAGAGAAAGAGAATGTCAAATAGGCTCCTGGCCGACTGCTTAGGTAGAAACTAGCTCTGATACCAATTTACTAGAGTACTTTACAAACATAATATACTCTCTATTATCAGAGATATTACACTTGAGATCAGTGTTTTTCATTCACAAGGTCCCAAAGGCGAGTGAAAAGGATACACACTGCTCGACTCAAACATTAGACTTACAGACTCTTGCTCTCTCTCTGTCGTGTCCCAAATGAGATCCTGAGAGCTTTATTTATACAAATTCTAGCAAGTTACCGATATCAAGAAACTGGCATCTGCCGGTTATAAAGTATATTCCTTCAAGTGGATGGGGCAACTGGTGGACTCTAGTTGTTATCTCGTCCCTCCGAGGCTCGGCCATATGGGGACCCATACCAACTTTTACAGAATGACTCGAGACATAGGATAATATTCCTAGTACATAGTGGATTTTGAAATGATACCACTAGATTATTTGGATTACACAGTGGAGTTCTACAAGAACCCGCAGAACTGACGAGACACCACTGTCAACCCGTTAGACATGAAATTGAAATAATTACAATAGAGACATTTTTATGGCTCATGGCCCATCATGCTTCCATCCAATTATTTATGTTATGTTCAGCAATGGAATCAAATGAGTCACCACTGTCGTAGTTGAAGTGACTGTTGAGAGGTGATCCATGGATATCTAAAAAAGGTGGAAATCCACTAAAACATTTGTCGAACGATGATCCTTGCATTGGAGGGATGAGTTCATCTTCTGGTACGCAGAGGTCTCCATAGAATTCACTGGTTACCTTGTAAGTCTGAGGATTTGGTGGATTGGAATTTTCATAAATTAGCTCACTACCTTGAAAGGATAAATTAAAAAAAAAACATGCATTGTAGTGTGTTGCTTCCTCGACTTTTTCACGTAACCATTGCCTGAAAGCATCTTTGTTGCTACCAAAGAATTGTATGTCTCTAGGACAATAGGTCCATAGTAACAAATACAACCAACCAGACCACCAATATAGATAATCTCTAAATGTTGAACAATCAAAGAGTATCCAACAAGAGCCATCAAACTTGGTCTGAGACATTATTGCACAATAGTCGGCATATGAGATATCTGGAGTATAGATATAGATATACACTTGTCCTTGGAAAGGACCTCTAGTGATTATTCCTCTAGTTATGTTCTGACTTGTTCTGAAATAACTTATAAAAGATCTTAGATGATTCTTTGACTGTACCCAGCTATTCAAAATATTTATACATGCTGGACTAGATTTAATGCAACACTCTAGACACTCGAAACAATAACAATATTTACAATTATTACATACAAGGATCCATTTGAATCCTGGTGGAGCATCTAGTATGCTTAAGGAGGATGAAGCCATTTTATGGTTTTATCTTTAGCTTCTCTGGTGAGCAGATCAACTATGCAATTATCTTTCCCTGGCTTATAATGGATGTCAAAGTCAAATCCATCTAGCCATAAGCTCCATCTAAGAACTCTATTATTGCCCTATTCTAGAAGTCTTTGATTAGTCAACATGCCTTTCATATGCTTTAAATCAGTTCTGACAATAAAATGAACAGGTTTTAAAAACAATCTAAACTTCTTAATCCCATTTTTTACAGCTAATATTTCTTTATGGGATGAAGGATATTTAGATTCTGTCTCACTGAAACATCCATAAGCGTATATATAGACTTCTTCCAGCTTTGGTCCATCCTTCTGAAGCAATACAGCTGCCCACGTATCATTAGAAGCATCTGTCTCTAAGATGAGTTGTAATGAAATATCTGGAAGATATAACATTGGCAGGTTCTGGATTTTCTATTTTATTACTTGAACAATTGTTGTCATATTATTATTCTAAGGTATTACCTTACTCAGGCATTTCTGAAGTATCCTTACATCCTTAGCCTGGTTTTCATAGAATTGTCTAATATAATTTAGACAACCTAGGAATCTTTGCAACTTTTTTTGATCCAGAATCTCATCTGGAAATTCAGAGATAGTCTTTTGATGTTCAGACTTAACTTCTTCTTCTACAAACTAAAGGATGAAAACTAATACCAACTACTAAAAACTAAAAACCAGTCTAGAAACTGAAATTGTACACTGCTGCAAAACTAAAACTGAAAACATGCTTGATCTACAATCTTATTCAATACATCCTATTCTAACAATTGAAAATATTTGTTGGATCAAGTAATAAAAAAATTCCAATGTAGCCAATCAAGCAAATGGCTACTTGAATGAAGCATGTATTCATTTTCCTTAAACAAAAGTAAAAATTTTGAAAATAATGACTCACTATACCACTTGGAGCTATTTCCATAATTTATGAAAACTGTAAGACTCATCTCCTATGATGATTTCAATAGAATTAAAAAATGGTTATTGAAAATATGAACTGCTACTTCTTGTTGATGAGCAAAAAGAACAGAGTAATTGTCATCTTTAGATGTGGCTCTTGGTTCTATTTCTTCAAGCTTTTCATTATAAATTTCATGATCATTTTCAAATAAAGATGCATCACCCTACTTATCTTCATTTGAACTGAACCCATATTGCTTATGGAGATCAGCTACTGCATCATCATATCCTCTTTTATAATGCTCTGAATACATCAATAATGCTTCATTTTTTTTTATTCATACCCTTCCTGTTGTTGATCATATGTATCTTCAAAATAAATGGTCTTATGACACAAATCTTGGGACATTCTTTGTTCTTCTTTTTCTATCTCAATTTATGTATTGAGATTCTATAAACAATTAATATTATCTTCTTGACTAAATATGTGGCACGAATCTAAATAAGATAATAAAACTGAATGAAAATATCCATACCATTTGTCATTAGAATGCATATCAATCCATTTTCTAAAATCTTGAAGAGAGACAAGTTCTGCTACAAACCCTGTTGTCTTGATTGATGAAGTATTTGGATTAGAAGTTAAGCTCGATGTTCTGTAACCAATGGAGTCACCAAGAAACTCTTTACACTCTGGATTCTTTGAACAATGGAGTCTCCAGGTGAATGATACACAACCTCATCTGCATCTGATCTCGGTTCACCATCAAAGAATAGATCTAATCATTGTCGTTCTTTCCCACGGAATATTTCACCTTCTCTCCCCGACAACGATGCCAAAATATTATCACTCTATAATTTTCCTTGGTTGTGGAAGGAAAACCCAGAGGTAACCACAAACCAACTTGTAGATTGGAAGCTATCCCTTCCAACCCAGAGAGGGCTCTCTCTTATAACTCAGCCACATAAAAGACTGGTTATTAGATAGGCACAATGGCTAGATCTTTAGTTAAGTGAGGTTTTAAAAATATGGTGGTAGGGTTGAGAAAAACACCCATTGGGCATGGAATCATAGTAAAGACATGTCAAATCAAGGCTTTCAAGACTGGTTTATCTAAAAAAATACAATTCAAATTCTTCATATCTAGAAATCTGTCAGTCATCAAAATTGTTGTAGTATGGTGGAGAGAAGAAAATAACACATCATTTATAAAAGAGCACCTAGCAATGGATGAGTTTTGTTGCAATATCATAATATTAAAATAGGAAGTTGAATGTGAGATAAAGAGTAGCGAAGATGAATTCTCTATATATAAATATCCATTCAAAATAGAAGAATAAGCATCATGATAAAAAAAATATAGAAAACATTCACAAAGAAAACACATTGCATATTACCGACACAAGAATCTATGAGACAAAATGTCCAAGTACTTCTACTCAAAATCTTTCCATTAACATCAACATCAAAACTGAATACACAATGTCCAAGAAGTTATTTTTCTCAAGTCCCAAACCCTTTCACCCTTGTTTCTTTCATCGTATATAGAATTACTTTACATTCCAACTCAAGAGGGTTTAAATATTTAGGGTTTATAATTTTAGAAGTTATTTTTCTCAAGTCCCAAACCCTTTCACCCTTGTTTCTTTCATCGTATATAGAATTACTTTACATTCCAACTCAAAAGGGTTTAAATATTTAGGGTTTATAATTTTAGGAGTTACAATAGATTAATAATTAATTGCACCAAACTCTTATATTTTAGGGTTTAATTTTAGCTAACTAATAAAACCGCTTCATATCTCATCTACACGACTTTGGTGGAAAAAAAGTTTGATCTTTCGATTCTCATGATGAATAGACACATTCCCCTTAGATGGCCACTGAATAGGCTTGATATGTTCTCACTATACCATTTCGTAGTGAACTGGGAAGTTTGTTGCGAAATCTCTATTTTCAGGAATTTCGTAGCAAATTTGGTAAAATTGTTGCGAAACATTTGTTCCTGATTGTTGATGCTGCAAAACTTCTCCAAGACGTGTTTCAACATGTGATATTAGTTGAATTCATTATGTGTGCTACATACTACCTTCTTTTGAATCCTGCTCTTACCATCTATGCTCTACTATTTTAATAATTTTAGATGGTTAATGTGTCCATGTTGTGCTAAATAAAACAAGCAGAGCCTCATCAAATTCAATCCAATACTTCAAATAAAGATTGAAGTGTTCAACAAGAACCTCCATAACTGTTTGCTTTCCATTGGTCAGGTATGGAAAGATGTGTGCCACCATCTCATTGTTAACATTCAGAAGGTTCAACAACAATGACAATGCACCAACGGTTGCAAATTTAACTTTTTCTTTCCTTGTATCATCTATCTTTCATTAATCTGCCATAGATTCTTTTGGCGAAAATTGTGGACAAGTGAGGGTAGAAATGGTGAGAGCTTGAGACACCCATCCATGCAATGTGTATAAACCACAATCCTGCTTGGATCGATGGTACTTTCTCCAACCTTTTCATGACTATTCATGGCTACATCATGTTGGTTTCCTATTTCAAATTGCATTTGGTGAAAGAGTCTCAAACCCATGTTCTCACGCTTGCAGATACAACCGATAATTTTTATATAAAATAAAAAATACCCAACTCGATGATTCTCTTATGGACACGTAATAAAAAACGATCCGAGGTGTTGGTACCTTCTTTACAACGAGACTATCGAGTTGTATGATTAAGGACCTTTGTTGGCATTCTAACAAGTTCCTCTGCCTTTAGACGTTTATCTCTATCACCTCACACTAAAATGAAACTATGAACATGTTTCCTTTTTGCACCAATACGGTTAAAGGCATCTCATTCTGCAAGAGATCATTGAGGACAAAATCTATCTCTAGTTTGAGTAGAAAAAATACCCCCTAAATACATGGCCTGATGTTAATTCCTTGGACATCTTCTGTATGTGCCTTTTCTTGGGGCTATATTTTGTTTGTTGTTGTTCAAACAGTGTTCCAATACGAATTTGAATTGCCAATTTATCATTGGCCTCTTTCTCTTGTTCCTGCATGCTTAACAATACCAATTATATTTCATAGGTATCGATATCATTATTATGGGGTTGCAACAAAAAAGCACCTGGATGTTCCATAGATCTCGTGGTAAGATATTCTCTGTGTTTCGACAACTGAACAGTGTTCGAATTTCTTACTGACGCGTAGTGCAACTCTTTTGGGCCCCTTGTGGTCTCGTGGACTTCGGTGGATGACCCGAGAGCTAAAATGTCCCTATCAAACCCCAAATTTTTTCCCGAGAATCCAAATGTTTTTACAAAACTTCATAAAAAAAATTTGGCATGTGATAACATAAGGGGCAAAGCCTCTAAGTCATAAACTAAGAATAATCACTCCAAAGTTGAAACCCTTGGTTAATATCAAGTTGGAAAAATTAAAAAAGGACAGAATAATCATTCCCATAAGAAATTCAGAATGATTGTCAAATCCAGTGAAAAATAAGAGTGGATAAATTCACCTCTGTGTGGATTTCATAGATTTAAACATAGCAAGCATCAAAGACAACTCTCCACTCCCAAACATGGAGGTGTTACTACAACAAGTGACTAGTTCAACATTGATGTCCATGTTTGATGGTTTTTCTGGATACAATTAGGTGTTGGTTGCTAAAGAAGACATACCAAAAACTTGGGAGACATATGAATATATTCGAATGCCTTTTGGGCTAAATAATGTTGGAGAAAATTTCCAACGAGAAATGCATCATGCTTATAATACTTGATTGGAAAGTTCATGGATGGTTATCAAGATGATTTGATAATTCACTCAAATATTAGAGAAGAACACATTAAAAATTTGAGGGAAGTATTTGAGAGCTGTAGAATGTGTGGTTTATCCCTGAATCCAAAGAAGGGTCTATTTTTTGTATCAAAGAATTTTTTTTTGGGACACATTGTAAGTAAGGAGGGGATCTATATTGATCCAGAAAGAATTAAGGAAATCAAGGAACTGAATCACCCGACATATAAGAAGGGAGCCCAATGTTTCTTTGGAAAGATAAACTTCGTGCAAATATTTGTACCAAACTATGCAAATCTTGTAAATCCCATTCATCTATTATTGAAAAAATATTAGAATTTTGAATGGACTCAAGAGATTCATGAAAATTCATCAGGATTAAGCATGCAATGACCACTGCTCCAGTATTTGTCATTCCTAATTTTGATCAGGAATTTTATAATATACTATTTTGCTTCAGATGAAACCATTGCCTCAATACTTACACAAAGAAATCTCGAAGGCGAAGAATTGACAATAAGTTTCATGAGTGAGACTTTGCATGATTATGAATTAAAATATTCAAAGATAGAAAAGCAAGCTCTCTCCTTGGTTAAATATGTGGCATTTGTTTCTTCCTATACATTTCTTTCTCCACTGCTCCGCGATGAATCCTCGTTTCTTCTTGTCACATTCTCCGAGTAATATTAAATTCAAATCATACAATAAATAACAAGTGGTTAAGTATCAGAAGGTCATTATTAATGGAAAATTTCTCAATACCATTCTCAATAAATTAAAATAAATTCCCCTAATCATCCTTTCGAAAAAAGAGATTCAAAGTATATTATGTAAAAATACATGATTTTATATTAACATTCCAAAAGACTGTACATAATCCGCCAACTCCTTAAGCATGACAACTAGAAGGAAAGAGATATTTTGTGGAGATACTCTTAATATATTCGGATGAGAAGATCCAAAATTTCACTGGTCCAGAGCATACAAATATTATTCTAGATTGTTTCCTTTAGAAATAAATTATAATGGTATTTGGACATCAAGAATTTCCAAAGAAGGGTGTGTTCAATAGGTTTTTGATGCTACATATATGGTTTCATGGTGTATAGATAAATACAAGAAAAATTTGAGAATTATTCAGTTTCAAGTACAATCCCCAATTTCTTTGGCACCTTCAACTTTCAAGAAGATGTTGAGGTTACCAGAGCCAAGGATGAATTTTAAAGTTGATGAAGATAAAGAGTTCTTGAAATCTGTAAATGGTGGTTGGGACCTTTTCCATAAATATCTAGAAGACCCGACAACAATTCCAAAAGATTTATCAACCATACAAGTCAGTCAGCTAAAAAAACCATATCAAGGAATGTCATGTCTCTTTGATAGGGTTGTTTGATAGGAATCAACTACTATAGTTCCTTGTTTAGTTCTGTATATTTAATATTTTTCTATCCATGAGAAAGCGATTTTTGACTGGTAAAAAATTATTTTTGTTGAAATACCTTTCCAATTATCAAATTTTAGGAATAACATGATGTTCTACATGTCTGCAAATTAATATTTTCCATCACATACTTTTATGTATTCAAAACATTGTGTTTAGAAAAATAAGTCAACTACAAGATAGACCCAATTCATACATGGTACCCTTCTTTGTGGAAGAAAAAGGCATGTATCATTTATATGAAGTGTATGATTCATTAATATTGTATTTTAAGAAACTCATGTTTGGGCCTCGTACTTCAAGACTTTCTCTAGAAGCACCCACTTTTCTGGATAAAAAGGGAACTTTTGAAGCAATGACACATTACTGTGTCATCATGATTTATTGTTCTTGAGAAATCCCAGTTTATCTTCAATTTTGTGTACCAGATAAGATATTTGTAATAGAAGTATGCAAACATTATACATTTTGGGCTCATTTCTTTTACGAAAGGAAGAAAAAGAAATCCATTTCCTTGCCATGGAAAATTGGTGAAATAACGTTAAAGAATGCTTAAAAAATTGTTAAGTATGCAATACAATTTGATCAGTACAATTTAAAGGTGGAAAATGAAATTAAAGGTTTCTACCCTAATCAATATTTCATGAATCACATGACTTATGTGGGTTTCAGTGTATACTATGTGAATACCTATTTATTTGGAGAATAAGAAGATGATGGAAAGAACCATGAAGAAGTTCCAATTGGTGATCTTGAAACTGTTATTACCACTAATGAACCACATTGACAACATAGGAATATTGTAAACAAAATAATCCCATGGTCTTAAAGAAGTAGCACACCCAAAAACAAAACCTCAAATTATAACCTAAGAGCAAAAGAAATATTTAACTGAAAATTTTGGTGGTGGATATGGCCATTATCCTCCTAAAAGGAATATTGAAAGGCCTCATAAGCTCATAATAACCAACAAAATAAAAAGACAGAAAAATCAATAGGAAGTACATGAGGTCATACCTCAAGATGAATATTCCCTTGAGGACATGGATTTGGATGCAAAAATTGAATATATAGAGTTTCTGGAAGAGGAGCAAATAATTCAAGAGAGGAAAGAAGTTGTAGCTGAATTAGAAACACAAGAACCAATATTCTTTGAAGAAGAATCCTTAACTCTTCACAGTGCTCTGTTTTATAAAGAATCAAAGAAATTAGTATTTGAAAAAAATAATTCAAAAGGAGAAAAAATTCAAGGAAATACAAATTCATAATTTAAGATGAATGGAGTCCGACCATCAAGAATTGTGTAACATCCCCACTATAATCCCTAGTTTAATTAATGCATAATGTAGCTATGAATTTGGCTATGGAAAAGTCACGTAATATGCAAAATGTATTTTATGATTTTAATAATATAATGTGATACCAACTGCTGGGAATATGGATAGAAATGTTGGATGAATAATCAAAAAGAAAGGGGAATGCTTGAGAGTGTCAAAGAGGGTCCCAAGAGGGAAATATTCTATGGGTATTAAGCCAAAAAATTATTTATGAATATTATTATCATTTGGGGAAACCATTTGTTTTTTGTTTGAGTTTATGAGAGTTCAATCATTGAATACCTATCCGGGGGTGGGTGTAGAAGTCACTTCCATATTTATTGGAAGCATGGGGATGCAAAACAATCAACATTGGGCAGAGTGACAAGTCAACTATCTTGGGAAATAGATGAAATTGGTATGGGGAGCATAGGTAGTTTTATACATTCAATATACGCATGAACAATAAGCAGAGAGAGAAGGGAAAAATAGCACTAGATCTAGAGAAAGGAGGTTAGGAGAATTCTAGAGATTTTTTAGAGCATTTTGGAGCTGGAAAATGAAGAACCGGGTTGTCAGGCTTGAAGAGTGAGGTCTTTCGTGAGTTGTACTATAACAAAAAGAGTGTTTTGTTGTTTTTCCTGGTAGTTTTTCTGGTAGTGAGTTCCCTAGATTTCCTAGCAAATATATTCCTGGTTACCTATGCCAGAGAGTCCCTGATAAAAAAATGGGATTACTGATGGATTGAGAGCAGCGAAGGGGTAAATTCCTTGGGTTGGCTAGGTCAAGAGGAATATATATGGAGGAAATTTGGGATAGCTATAGCAGAAAATCAGTGGGTTGTAAGGTACTTATCTCTTAGGGAACTGTGAGAGGCACCCTTCATTTGTAGATTTCTATACCCATCTCGGGGATGACTTGTTGTTGATATCTAGAACAAAAATTCTATGGTTGGGTGGAATGTCCTTCCCAAGCAGTTGGTTTCACAAACTTCTTTTAAAAAGATAAGTTTTTATCTATTTGGATGAGTTATCCTATGAGTTTCATGGCTGTACATTTTACTCTATGAATGATAATGGTTTCATGTGCTTCTATAGATTATTAGTTAGTTATATTCATGTGAATTTATAGTGTTGTAGATGCATTTAATTATGGGAATTAGAATCTTGTTAAATTTGTGCATACTTTGTAGTTGGTAAGCTACAAGAAAAGAAATGGAAAGAAATTTTTTCGATTTTATGTGTATTCTACATAGTAATGTTTCTCAGCTAAGTTGGGGAATGTTACAGAATGGTATGAAAAATTTGGGTTCAAACACTCAACCTGCATGGGCCAGACTTAGTGCACAAAAGATGGAATCTGCATAGTTAAAGATCAGGGGACGTCTGCAAATTTATTTGTTAGATTACTCCAGTGAAATTGGGAAAAATTCAGGAGGAATTTTAGGAAATTGATCTCAAATGTTAAAATCCCCAATTTTGACCTCTGAATGGGAATTTTCAACCTGAAATTTGTTGAATTTGAGATTTGCAGGATACCCATGGAGTAATGGGACGAAATTCGGCAAAGCCCCAATTTCTAAAATGGAATTTGTTGAGAAATTAACACATAAGTGTCGATTTTCAGGTGCAGTAGTCGAATCGACATGCACAGGGCTGGAAATTGGTTTTAGAAATTTTAATTTTAGAGCTTTCGTGACATCCTGTGCGAAAATTGAAAACTATGCAGTTTTGGAAAAAAATGAAAATTGGGAAAATTTGGGTACTTTTCCATACATGACATCAACAATGATGTGGAGGTCATGTGGATGTGACATGGCAGTGATGTGGAATTCCATGGTGGTAGGTCTTGTGGTGAGATGGTGGGCCATGGTGGAAAGGTGGTAAACTAGTGTGGCAGGGTGACAGTCCATAGTATCGACCAAAACTGATGGTGGTATCAAATGTTGGGAGGAGTGGTTTTGAAATATTCCCTGGTGACGTGAAACCAATTAAAATGTACCATGTATTGTGGTGAAAATCCACCATTGCATCATGAAGGGACTTTAACCCTTGAACACTTTGGCAATACAAAAATGATGTGGGTCATTTATTTTTTGATCATCCCCACCATTTGATATGGGAGGATGAGAATTATCACAGCTAACAGAAGGTGTCAGATGGTAGGCCCATGATGGTGGGGTGACAAGCCACGGTAGCAGGGACAACAATGCGTGGTGGCAGCTTGGGGCTTACGTGGGTAATGCATAAGTGAGGTGGTATTGGGAAATACCATAATTGGTATTGCATAGAGGCAACGTGGTTTCGTAGAAGGATTTTGGAAATGTGAAGCCAACGAGAGGATGCCACATAATAGAAGAGAAAACCACTATCGCATCAAGGAGGTTTATTAAACCTCATGCAAGTATATGGTGTGAATTCATCGAGGGTTTTTTATCGTCCCTCACTCTGAATCGTTGGATCTAGGGGAATTTTTTTTTTCAAACCACATAAATCATAATTTATCAAACCATTTGGTGATCAAACCATATTTGTAAAAAAATTATAGCATTTATCTTAGGCGATAATCGATTGATTTCTTGTTACTATCTTTAAAATTTGGTAACAACGCCATTCTATTTGTGTCACATTTGCATCATTGACAATAATTAAAAAATATATATTATGAAAAAATATTTAGAGAAAAAAAAACTTTCATGTCAATTAGAGAGAACTTACAACACCAAAAAAATGGCAATGGAAAATATCTTTAAAAATACATGGAAAAAATTCTACACACTAATATACAACATTATGTATCGCCTCCATGTTGAAATAAATGAAAAAAATAATAGAAGTGAATTATTAAAAACATTTTCTTGTACTATATAAATTTACATGACTTCAATTGAAAATTAATGGTTTTCACAAGAGTAGTTACTACTAATTAATCATTCATATGTACCAGATATACCTAAAATATTTGGATGCATAATCATTGATTTGGAAAAAATATTAAGACAACCTATTATATGTTCATGAAAAATGTTTATATTTAGGAGAAAAATATAAGTGTATGTATAACTATAATCATAAATTAGGCTACAAATTTTCCATTTTTAATGAAAAAATGAAAATTTTAGCCTAAAATTTTTCCAAAAAATTGCAATTTAGGCAAATTGGCGAACTTTTGCTTAAAAAAAAAACATTGTCTGGGGGTATGCAAGTTGTACATGCCCATGGAAAAAGGTTTTGAGATGAGACCCACCCATCCCCATGGCTAATTAATGTGCACTATGTGGAAGTCTGATAGAAGAGGTGGGACCTATATCTCATCCATGGTAAAAAGGGTGTCAGGTGGGCATCTGGGTACAATGGTGCTCGAAATATAATTAATTTATGAAATAAAGTTAAAGAAGGTGATGAAGGATGACAAGGCAGAGCCAAGGTGGCCAAGGGGTTGAATTGGCATCAACTCAGGGTGCCACGTGGACCCAGAATGTCACATCATCAACCACGACAACAAAGATGTCACGTAGGCAAACCTGTTCCATAGTGTCAAAAAAAGAAAACCGAGTCTAGAAACAAAATATTATTTTGGCCATAACTGAAGCAGATTAATTCCAATTGAGATGAAACTTATGGTTTTTTTTTCGTAGTGAAGATATCTACAAAAGTGGTTTTTAAAGATCTGGGTCTAGATCATTCAAAAACTTCCATATTTAGTTGAAATTCTTGGAGAGTGTCGAGAATGCAGGAATGGAATTAACCCATGAAGGAATTGAATAAATACTTAGGGGTTTGGAATGGGGATGCTAGAATAGGGAAAAATTCACTAATTCAGGCCACTTTTTGGGATTTTTAGAGGGGGAAATGGGTCCCTAGATGGAAAACTAGAAGACTTTATTTACTCGATATTTAGTATACTCATAAAAAAAAAAAATTGGTTTAGTGAAATTTTTCCAGAAGTGCATAGTTTGGGAGATAGCTAGTTTGGCTGAAAATTCTAAGTCTAGAAAATGAGCAAAAAAGGACAAAGTTGTCATTTCCAAATTGTTGTAGTTTTTTACTGGAGCATCAGATTGACAAACTGGAAGTTTTTTATGATTTATCTATCATCATTATTATCTATGTTTCATAAAAACATTCCTCTAGTTCCTGATAGATTTACTTATAAAAGTGGTAGAAGTTGGTGTTTGGGATTAATTGCACCAAAATGAAAAGTGTACAACAAGGGGTAAATTATCAATGTTCATATGGCTATAAATTTCTGACAAGAGCTCATAATCGAGCAAGAAAGAAGTCATTGGAAATGTTTTGGATGGGAGAATCTATATATCAACCCAGAGAATTGGTCTTAGTAGTATAAGCTACAATCAACTTGGAAGAAGATGACTAGTGGCATTAAAGGGAAGAAAAATGAAATGCATTATTTTCCAGAGTTGTGTATGTATATATTTATGGTCTAACAGAAAATTGTTTTCATGCACATTTCTTGTAGAATTATAGGTACATGAAGGCAACTTGGTTCTTATATGAGAACTACTATGATGGAATATGCAAATGGGTTCTATAGTCATGGTGAGGAATTCATATGGATATATGTTTGCAATGGAAATTCTAAGACAAACTCTAATGGCACAATAGGTAGAAAGGATCATGTGACTATGAGAAGCATACAAAGAGAAGTGCAGAGATATAGGGATAATAATGAGAATATTATGAAGTCTTAGAAAGAGATACTTTAGATCTTGAATATGCTGTAGAGGCAAGCAAATAAAGACTCTAAACAAAACAAGCAGCTAGTGCTAGAAAAGTTACAAAATCCATATCCCATAGAGAAAGGGATGGCCATGGGAATGACAAGAAGTCAAGGAGTATGAGAAATCTCCATCATTCTCCAGGGAAATCCACTAGGAGAGCTCATGCAAGTTCAGGACCAAGAAATATCCCAAGTGTATCTCCTATCAGGAGACAGAGAAGAATACTCAAGGGAGACATATTGCAAGGTGAACTCAGGAAAATCAAGCTAACTACTTTCAATGGTGAGAACAAGAAGGGAGAAGAGGCTGAAGCTTGGCTTTTGGAAATGAAGAAATATTTCCAGCTGCATGACTACCCTTCCAGGGTAGAAACAAGAATTTCAACCTGCCACTTGCAAGAAAAGATAGCCATGTGGTGGGATCAATTTAAATAAAAAAAACACCTTGATAAGAGGAAGATCTCATGGAGGTAGTTCAAAGGATATTTCTAAGAGAAATATTTGTCAAATCATTACTATGAGAGGAAGATGAAAGAGTTATTTGAACTCAAATTGAGAAGCATGACAATGGATGAATATGAGAAGATGTTCTTTGAGTTATTGAAGTATGTGGACTTCATAAAGGATGAGAAGGTCAAAAGATAAAGGTTTTTGAGCAGGTTACCCTCTTTCTACAATGAAAAGATACAATATGATAACCCCAAAAATTTGGAGGAGACCATAAGTAGAGAAAAATATTTTTATGAGTAGAGCAGAGGAAGGCTAGTTTTAAAAAAACCTTGGAATGACAAGATGGAGGGTAAGAATGAGAAAATATAGAAAGGTTTTAAGCCACCATTTTTCAATAACAACTACCAAGCAATTAAGCAAGTACAATCAACCCAAAATGAGAACAAGAAAGTAGATTAATTTGGGAAAATACGAAGGAAACAACCTACACAATGTTGGGGGCGTAAGGGAATCACTTATATAGGGACTGACCTCATAAAGGAGAAAGAATGAGGGATATTCATAACATTCATGAGGCTCAAATAGTTTAATATATAGGAAGAAGCATGCTAAGGATTTATGCATCCTTGGATAACAAGCAAGAATATTATCAATCCCCTATGATTGAAGTGGAAGGTAACATTGATAACGGGCCCATAGAAATTTTAATTGATTCTGGAGCTAGTCATAGATACATAAATTCTAACATTGTTAACATATTTCACTTGCAAAGGAGTAAACATAAGAAATCTTGGTTAGTTCAGTTATCCACAGTGGATAAGAGAAAGATCAATGAAGCAATATTTGTTAGTTCAGTTAGCCACAGGGGATAAGAGAAAGATCAATGAGTTGGTTAAAGATTGTCCAATAGACATGAATGGACTCATCACAAAGGTGGATGTGAACATCATACCATTTTGTTCATATGACTGTCTAATTGGCAAGGATTGGTTGGAAAAACACTATGTTGTCCTAGACTATTACAACAAGACAATAACTTGTCTTGATAAGGATGGAAAAAAATATATATATTCAAGGCATCTTGAGAGATGTAGCTATTAGATCAATTTCACACTTGAAGATGAATAAGAGTTTTAGGAAAGGATGTCAATTTTTTGTATCCCATATGGAAGAGGCAACCATAGATAAAGTGACAATTATTGAAGACCATCCAGTATTGAGAGATTTTGAATATGTTTTTGGAGAAATTCCAGGATTTCCACCAAAGTGAGACATTGATTTATCTATTGATTTTGTGCCAGGAGCTTCCCTAGTGTCCAAGACAGCTTACAGAATGGGCACACCAAAATTAAAAGATTTGCAAATGTAGATTAAATAGTTGTTAAAAAAGGGGTATATGTGCCCAAGTATGTCACCTTGGGATGCCCCAGTTCTTTTTTTAAAGAAGAAGGATGGAACCTTAAGGTTATGTGTTTATTTTAGATAGTTGAATAAGGTCACCATTAAAAGAAAATATGCTCTGCCAAGGATTGATGATTTGTTTGATCAGCTAAAGGGTGCAAGAATCTTTTCCAAGATTGAATTGAGATCAGGTTATCATCAAGTGAGGAAAAAGTAATAATACATCAACAAGACAACATTCAGGAGAAGATATGGGAATTATGAATTTACAGTAGTTCCATTTGGGATATCAAATTCCCTAAAAAAATTCATGTCTCTGATAAATGGAGTGTTCAGGGAGTACCTGGAAAACTAGTCTATGCTTGTCTTCTTAGATGATATTTTAATTTACTCAAGGAAACAAGAATAAATGAGAAACATTTGAGAATGGTGTTGCAAGTTTTGAGAGAGCATAAATTGTATGCAAAAACAAGTAAGTGCATCTTGTTTCAAAAGACGATTCACTACTTGGGGCATATTATTTCAACAGATGGGATAACAGTTGATCCTGAGAAGATAAAGGAAATTAGAGGATGGTCAGCGCAAAGAAATGTGACATAGGTTAGATAATTTATGGGTAGTTTTGGTTATTACCCAAGATTCATAAAGGATTTTCAAGTATTGAAATCCCAATCACTTCTTTGTGAAAGAAGGGAGTGAAATTCAAATGGACTCCCAAATGTGAAGAAAGTTTTAGATAGTTGAAATATATTTTGACAAGTGCACCCATATTAAAAATTTCATATTCAGATGAAGATTTTGTAGTGTGAACATATGCATGCAAGGAAGGGATCAATGGAGTCCTTAGTAAAAAGGATCATGTGGTATGCTATGAATCTCGAAAATTAAAATATCATGAGAGAAATTATGCTACCCATGATCTAGAGTTAGTAGCCAATGTACATGCATTAAAAATGTGCAGAAGTTACCTCATGGGTAGAAGATTTGAGCTAAGGACAGACCACTGTGGTTTGAAGCATTTCTTTGGACAACCAACATTAAATACCAAACAAACTAGATGGATGGAATTTTTGAGTGAATACGACTTTGGAATAAAGCATATAAAATGCAAGGAAAATCAAGTGGTTGATGCACTTAGCATAAGAACTCATGAAAATAACATTTCAACCATCAGTGTGTTCAACACAGATTTAAAAGACAAAATTTTAGAGGATGTAAATGCATACCAACACTATGTAAAAATAAAAGAGACATTACAAAAAAGGAAATATATATGTATAAAGGAAAAATATATGTGTCAAATTATGAGGAGCTAAAAATTATAGTGTTAAGGGAAATGCAGAGTGTTCCATATGCTGGGAATCCAGGATATAAAAATACAATTTCATCTATAATAATCCAATACTTTTGGCCAAGAATGAATAAGGAAGTGGCTAATTACATAGCCAGGTGCCTAGAATGTCAAAAGGTGAAAAACAATCACAGACATCCAACATGGCTTCTACAACCAATACCCATTCTTGAGTGGAAATGGGAAGTGGTTACAATTGATTTTATTACGAAGCTTCCAAGAACAATGGAACAACATGATTCCATCATGATGGTGGTGGATAAATTAACAAAATATACACATTTTATTCCCATGAAGAATACATGCATGGAAACAAACATTGTAGATATTTACATGAAGTAAGTTTCTAAGCTACATGGTGTGCCTAAGGAAATTGTTTTAGACAAAGATCCAAAGTTTACCTCTAAATTTTGGAAAGGTTTGTTCAAAGTCCGTGGAATAAATTTAAATCTCAGTACAACATATCACCCATAGTCAAATGGGAAAACAGAGAGGACCAATAGAATAATTGAAGATATGCTCAAAATGTATGTGATGGATCAACCATCGAAGTGGGAAGACTACATCCACTTAGTAGAGTTTTATTACAATAATGGGTATCAAGCCTCACTAAAAATGATCCCATTTGAAGCATTATATGACATAAATTGTAACATACCAGTGAGTTGGGATAACCCAACAGATAGAGAAATCATTGGGTTGGATTTGTTAAAGGAAATGAAAGAGAAAATGGAAAAGATCATGCATAATTTAAAGGTTTCCCGGGATAGGAACAAAAATTGTGCAGACAAAAAAAATGTTTTTAGAGATTTTAAAGTAGGGATAATTTTAAGGATGAGAATTTATATTAGAATGTAGAAACCTGGGCTAATATTACTAGTTCTTAATATGCAAAATGTAAAATGTTTGGCGATAATTTTGTAAAAATATTCAAATTTCTAATGATTTTATATAGATTCTATAAAATGTTGGCGATTTTTAACGTAATATAATTTTATTCTCTGGAATTTGGGTGAATCGTTTTTAGAAAAAATGGAAATTGGCGAATATTGTTTTGGGAAAAAACATGGAAAATTAGCCCATTTGCGAAATTTATCCCCTAAAATCATATATGGTTTAAAGTGGGAGAACATGTTTTCCTAAACATTAAAGCGGAAATAAGGTCAATAATATTGGGTTATTGCCCAAAATTGGAAGAAAGATATTGTGGGCCATTTGAATTATTAGAAAAGATAGGGCCAACTGCATACATTCTAGCATTGCTTTCATCCATGAGAGTACATAATGTTTTCATGTGACATTATTAAAGAAATATTTTGTTGACCTTAACCACATAATTGATTGGAATGTGATCCAGGTGGAAAATAAAGGGGATTTTTGAGTGGAACTAGTATGCATCATGGACCAGAAATTCAAAGTGCTCAAGAAAAAATCCATAGTGTTGGTAAAGGTTTAATAGACCTGTTACGGTCTTGAAGATGCAACATGGGAGCATGGAGAAACTATAAGGGAGGAATACCCAAAACATTTTGTCAATTTTGAAGATGGAAGTTAAAAATGCAAGACTCCATTTTGGGGTAACTAGGTTCCAGAACCATATCTTAGAATTCTTGGTCACTTGCAATGATAACCCTAATAAAACAATGGTGTATCCAAATGGAATGAAGTCAGTGAAGGGTCCACATTCCTTGGGTTAGCAGGTTGAGAAGAACGATATATTTTGGTTGGAACAACTGTTCAAGAGTAAATAGATTGTAAAATTATTTTCTGAATATTATGATGTAAATTTTTATCTGTATTTCAACATGGTGTTGTGCATCAAGGAGGATGTAAAATTGTAGGGGAGGGGGAATGTAACATCCCCACTATAATATCTAGTTTAATTATTGCATAATGTAGCTATAACTATGGCTATGTCCAAGCGATGTAATATGTGAATTGCATTTTCTGATTTTAATAATATAATGTGATACCATCTGCTGGGAATATGGACATAGATGGGGGATGATTAATCCACAAGAAAGGGGAATTCCTAGGAGTGTCTAAGAGGGGCCCAAAGGGGGAATGATCTATGGGTATTAATCCAAACCCATATTTCTGAATATTATTATCATTTTGGGAAACCATCTATTTTTTGTTTGAGTGTATCAGAGCACAATCATTGAATACATGTTAAGGGGTGGGTTTATAAGTCACTTCCATAGTTATTGGAAGCATGGGATTGTAGTACAATCAACATTGGGAATAGTGTGAAGTCAAATTTCTTGGGAAAATAGAGGAAATTCATTGGGGGAGTGTAGGAATTTTTTCACATTCAGTCTAGGCATGAAAAACAAGCACGGAGAGTAGGGACAAATAGCACCAGAGTTGCAATAGGGAGGCTGGAAGAATTATGGATAATGTTGGAACATTTTTGGAGCGTGAAAATGAAGAACTAGGTTGTTAGGCCTGAACAATGAGATCCTATTTGAGTTGCACTCTAACAACAAGAGTTTGTTGTTGTTTTGTTTTTGGTAGTTTTCATGGCAGTGAGCTCTCTGGAGTTCCCATTAAAGAGATTCTTGGTTACCTATACTAGAGAGATCCTGATAAACAAATGGGGCATCTGATGGACTGAGAGCAGTGAAGGGGTAGATTACTTGGGTTGGGCAGGTAAAGAGGAAGAGAGATGGAGGAAATTCAAGATAGTTGTAGGAGGATACCAGTGGGTTGTGAGGTATTTATATGTGAGTGAACTATGAGACACACCCTTCTTTTGCATATTTATAGACCCAACATGGGGGTGAATTACTATTGAGATATGGAACAACAAGTCTATGGTTGGGTGGAATGTCCTTCCCAAGTAGCTGGTTGTACAAACTTATTTTAAAAAGATAATTGTTTATCTATTTGGTTGGGTTATCTTATGAGTTTCATAGTTGTGCATTTTACTCTGTGAATGAGAATGGTTTCATGTGTTGTTATAGATGATTATCTATATTCATGTGCATTTATAGTGTTGTATATGCATTTAATTATGAGCATTAGAATCTTATTAAATATGTGCATACTTTTTTGTTGGTAATCTACAGGATAAGAATTAGCAAGAAAACATTTCAATTTTATGTGTGTTCTGCGTAGTAATGTTTCTCAATTAAGTTGGGGAACGTTACAAATTGAAAGGATTCATAGAGCTACAAGTGATGCCTTGTAAGTGTCAATTGATGAAATGGAATCTAAAACTGCTAATTTAAAAGAAAGGATTAAAGAATTGGAGAATTCTCAGATGCCACCACCAATATTTGTCAGTCACATTTCAACAGTTAAGCCTTGGAAGATCTTTGATGGAACACTAGAATCAAGCTCGAAATTAAGGGGAACATAAAGTTTTCTTGTTTTAGTTAGATGGTATGTTGGGGAGAATATAAAGAAGATAATGTATCTCATTCTAGAGGCATGGGATTTGGGGAGAAGCTTTGTTTCTTTGGGTTCCAGAATTGCAAATCTAAGGCAATATCTTCAGGAAGATCTAGAAAATGATGAGGCTTTCTATAAAGATGTTGTTACTACATTTGTTTTAAATTTTTATGGTATGAGTTAAATAAAGAGAAAAGAAGAATATTTTCCATCCCCCACTCACATAAAACATTTTAAAGATTGTTGGATCAAGATACTAAAGGTTTTAAAAGAATTATTAGATGATTGTGACACTTTAAGTGTCAAAAAAGTGGAATTATATATTAAGTTGATTGATTTAGACTTGGTAGAAACCACCAGGGAAGTTCAAGATCCAAAATTAATTTCAGATTCTATGCTTATGACAATATAACAATTCAAAGAACATTTGGATATATTGAAGGTTGTCTTAGCATAAAAATTCAACAATATAACCAAGTATATAGAACAAGAAGTTGAAAGTTGTCTTGTAATCTATGTTAATAAAAATGAATATTTTGAAGCCACGTTGCAACAAATTTCAACTAAATTTATATATTTAAAAATATATATATTTGATATTACAGCCAGGTAGGAGATAACTGTCGCACCTATGAGGGAATACATTGAAAATTGGTTAAAGAAAGCTTTAATCAAAATAAATGAAGAATATCAAACATAGGAGATTGG
The DNA here is from genome assembly GCA_010110895.2 of Picea sitchensis. Classification (NCBI taxonomy): domain Eukaryota; kingdom Viridiplantae; phylum Streptophyta; class Pinopsida; order Pinales; family Pinaceae; genus Picea; species Picea sitchensis. The sequence goes on along the minus strand of SNQJ01S0005402.1, from coordinate 106,165 downwards.
TACCGGTCATGTAACTACAACCAAAGTGAATACAAAAGGAACATCAACCACCATATAGAGGGGATAGATATCCATCATGGTGAGTAAATTGATCACATCCTTCTCAATTATTTTCTCTTCGCGTTCATGAGTCATCATACAGTTGTGTCTTATTTTTTCTAAGAAAACATAACCGATTTATGATCGCTTCTTGTTAAGCCCTAATATTGGCTCATTACCACTTAATTGGGGCATATTAGATTAGTAATGTTATTTTATTTATGTCGGCTTTAGGCCATTAGTTGTGATTTAGATTAGTAATGCTATTTTATTTATGTCGGCTTTAGGCCATTA
>SNQJ01S0005402.1:54033-79027 GCA_010110895.2 Picea sitchensis | reverse complement strand
ATGGAGATCAAAGAATTGCTCCATCTAAAGTATCCATGTGATTGGTTCCTTGCCATCAAACTTCCTCATATCAATATTAGGAATGTGATTGGTCTTCAAACCAAAGTTGGAGTTTCTCCATTCTTGATTCACCTTCCTTGTGTCCTCATCATGAATTTCATGGGATGCATTTTCACTTTCAGGTGTCTTCTCTGTTATGAAAGTTTTCAATACTTCCATGATCTCCCCTTTTAAACCAGCTATCTTAGTATCGAACTTAGCTTCCATTGAATCCATCTTAGTATCCAACTTAGCTTCCATTGAATCCATCAACTTAGCTTCCATTGAATCCATCTTAGTATCCAACTTAGCTTCCATTGAATCCATCTTATTTTGTAGTTCATTTATTTCCCTACGCTTTTTTTCACCTTCATCAAGAATCCAAGTAGGATTTTTTGGAGGCTTATTTGGTGTAGAAGTTCCCTTTTTGGGTGGCATGTTGGCCAAGTATCACTTTTGAACCTTGATTTTGAGGTGGTTCTGCTAGACAATATTTCTTATGTTCTATCTCCCAAGTTTCGTCCCTTCTGACTATGAAACTTTCCCTTATGTATTTCTCTGATATTTCTTCTCTGCAAAGCCATAGGTCTGATCAAAATTGGATGTTCCAAGTGGAACTTACAGTAACTTCCCCACAACTTGCCGATATTTGGCCTTTCCAGGAGATCTCACTTGTATAGTGTTCCCCGCACAAAATAATTTATATTAAATTCTGAAACTCACACCAGAAATACTACAGATTGTTCACAATCCAATGCAACAAGTCCCACACAATTTGGATTTTCTAGGAAGAAGTTATGATTGTTTTACCTGGAACACCTTCTTGAGACTAGTCAATAGAACTAGTCAGATACCCTATCTTACACATGGTGTATATACAAATTTATGATGACCCAGAAGTTAAAATTTTTACCACAGATACCTTACTAATTTCTATAAATATCCTCCAGCGCTCAAGGTCTGAAACATTACATAAAAAAATTTATAGCAAAAATTCTGCAATGACTCAGTTCAAGACGATTCCAGAACCCTATCTTGTATAGGCTGTATCTCCGAAATTATAAGGCCTCAAGAGCTTAATTTTGAACCCAACGTACCTTGATCCGTCTAATAAATATCCTCCAAGCCGTTCCTTCTTAAAAATTGTAGAAAAAATGTTATAGTGAAAATTCCAAGGTGTCTCAGATGTAGTAACGAAACCCCAAGACCTTGAGCTCTTATACCATATGTTAAGAACCAAATATCAATATAGCATAGAACATCCTCAGAAAAAGTACTCAATGCCTTGCAAAAGAGATAATTTCAGATAATAATCCTCTTCGAGGGGGCAACCTCCTTTTACCCCACTTAAATGTTCAAGTACAAGATGATTCAAAATGAAAATGTCTCATTGGTATATATAGGAGACTAGGAGGTATAATTACAACTAATGGCCCAAAGATGACATAAATAAAACAACATTACTAATCTAATATGCCCCAATTAAGGGGTAATGAGCCAATATTAGGGCTTAACAATAAATGTAATAATTCAATATATAAAGATTAATAAGGGGTTTTACACATAACATGGGTATTTATCTAGGTCTCAACACATTTGGGATAGCATTTCCGACTGTTATGTGGGCATAGTTTCTACTAAAAGTCAATAATATTGGGAAAACCAATTGAATTGTCTTCCACAAATTTTGTTTTTAAGAATTGGTTAAATTCCCTAAAATAGAAATGAAATTATCTATTCTAATCTATTTGCATCCTATTCTAAACTATATCTAACCTATTCTAATCTATCCTGATCAAGAGAAAAACTAATCTAATGAATACAATCAAAGATGATATTATTGACAACATAAAAATTTATTGTCAATCAACAACATACTAAAATAATGACATTGTAGACTCGATAACAAATAGTTGCATATGAAACCTATAACAACATCCTTTTATTCATAACAAATCATAACAACATTATTATTCCAAACACTTGGACATAGAAATAGTTCATATGACAAGAATTCAAGAAATCTTAAATAGAAAACATATGTGTAGAATAGTCCCACATGCATTTGGAAACAATAATGATCTCATAGTTCCTTCTGCTCTTTATATATCCCAAAAGAATAGTATCATTAGTCTATACAATGTGAAAAAGTCATTCTCTTCATTAGAGACCTCTTTTTTATAAAATAAGAGAGATTCTATACATTCTATAACTCTCATCATTTCAAATAACAATTATACCTTATCGTTTCACATTCCTCCATTAGGTATACAATCCAAATTCTAGAGAAAAAAAATGAATAATATAAAACTTACAACGTTTTATTATACTCTATGTTATCTCTGTAAGTCTTCCATAACTATAAATTCTTTAAAATTGTTTCTACTTTGTTGATATGCACCTTCTCCATTTGTAATTCACCATCACATTGGTCGCTATTTCAATTTTGATGTCTTGTTGAACTCTGTTGAGGTAATCCCTTCTTGATGTGATCAACCTCGATGGTCTCATTAAAAATCTATCGAGGATTTCTTTATTTACTTCCTTAATTTTGACAATGTCAATCTCTCTGTATTTCTACTTCTACAATCCTCATAGTGCTTGGGGGAATTCATCTAGATTCGGCATGACCTACATTCCATATTCTTTTAACAAGTCCTCAGAATTTTTTTATATCTTCTCACATGCCTTGGTAGCTAGCTTTTGGGTTTATTCAATGTATTCTAAAATTTCTTTCCAAGAGTCAAATAGCACTTGATATTACAGCTTTTTCTTTTCATTATATTTTGGAAATGTACATAGTGGTTCTAAGTATACACTTTATCAATTTGTCATTTTGTCAAATTCCTCTTGAGATTTATTATACTTGTGTTTTATTTCATTTATTTGGTAATTCAACCTGACTTGATTTTCCTTGTATGTCTAAATGATATTTAGCATGAAAAAACATTCCTTATGCATCTGCTTTAGTTCTTCATTAATATTATTGGATTTTTCTTTCACAGTTATTATGATAATTGCTTCTTTATCATTCTCCTTTAGCACATTTTCTTGTTTTTTTTTTACTACTCAAGACCAAGGATTTTATGTCCTTATTTTTCTAAGAATATGATGAGTTCTTGATTTTCCATTTCCAGGTTATATTTTTACTAAGCGTGAGCTACTTTTAATTCCTTTGTTTCTTGTGAGATATTTACATATAGAGCTTCCAATCTCTCTTTATGTAGTTGCTCGACTATTTTGGATTCTTTTCTAAATTCGGTATCCAGACTATCTCTTTGATCCTTTAGGTGCTCTTCTAATTCATTTATCCTCTCTTTGAAAATGTCTAATTATCTAGGTGGATATCAGTGGCACTCCCACCTATTCCACTATTTCAAAGAATAGTTTCCATTTTGGCAAATTTTTACAGCTTTTCGAGTCCCAAACTTTTGGGGTCATTTTGAGGCCCTATATGATGTTTTTTGCTCTCACCATCACCTAATATGTAGCCAAAGTAAAATGCTAGGCCGAATGGAATGTGCACTCCTTGGATATACCTTTCCAATGATGTATCGAGTGCCCCAAACATAGATCGTATGTAAATGTCACACCCTTGGAAAGTTGACATATCAACTACACCCATCGGGGCCCACAAACCTTTTGGTGTTTCATCTCCCAAGGTTAGAGTTTTGGATGTTTAGGGTTTTCTCATTTATGTTTTATGTTAAAAATGTATTTGGATCCTAATTGTACTCATGTTCTTGCGAATGAGTGTAGTCATCACATCTCTTCTCAGAGATAAGCTACCACCATTTGAGCAAGTTTGTTTCAGTCTGCATTTTTACAGTTTCAACAATTTCTCTTTATTAATAGAATTCAAGTCTTTTGGTATCTATGCTTATTAATTTTCTATACATATGTATTTCATTTTGTTCCATTTATAAATCCATATCAGTGGTATCAGAGTGGTCTTCTCTTTATTTGTTTCTCGGTGCATGTCCCCAATGAGGTYAGGGTACAAGGATTTGGGACTCGAAGTAGTTGACCCCTTGCAAGACTGTCCCCGTCGATCACAACGACCTCCCATGGTGGAAGAAAATAGAGATGGTGGATTAGGATATCCTTTTAAATTATTGATCGAGGAATCCCTTGTGTGACAAATGAATGATATGATGGATACATTTGCACAGATCCTTTGACGACTACCAAGAGGCGACACATCTTCATCAAGTGGCCACTTGGGAGGTGCCACCCCCTTTAAAGTACAAGTTAATTTTGATATCCCCTTATATGAAGGCTAGATAGATGTGGATGATGTAAATAAATGGTTGAATCTTCTAGAAGGGTATTTTTCATTCCAAAATTTTTCTAATAGTGAAAATATTACCTTTACGCTCCTTAAGAGGATGTCCCCCATGTCAAGGATTTGTGGGAGACTTATTGTGAGAAAAAGGATACTAAGGAGTTTATAATATTTTCAGTCGCACCCACTTGGGATTCTTTCAAGGATGTTATTAACGAGAAATACTACCCTGTTGGAAGCTATGATGAATAATATATTAAATGGACCACACTACGACAAGAAAGGGACTAGACAATACCAGAGTTCACAAATATCTTCCATACCTTTCACATCAAGATGGGTATAAAATACTCTAAACGACATCTGATTCTCAAGAACCATGATTGTCTTCATAGATACATCCAAACAAAAATGGATCTTCTAGACATCTCATCACTGGGCGTGACTTATCGATATGCTATCAAAATCAAGAAAAACTTTAAATAGAAGAAGCGGGAGTTTGTATCTGTAAATTCCTCATAGAAAAAGTAGGGAAAAGGTGGCCCCAACCCAAAGAACAAAGGATAGATCAAGGATGGACCCCCTCAGGACAACCATTCCAAGCCGCAAGCAAAGGAGAGTAATGAGAAGGCGAAAAAATACACTGGGAAGTCGTGTGAATTCCATAAAATCCCCTGGCATAACATCAATGAATGTATCTTGAAGCAGTCATCAGTGGTTGAGATGAAAGCCTCAAAGTCAGAGGAAGGTTTTGACTATAAGTCAAATCCATAGAATGGGAATCAGATCATCGATGTAGAACCCAGTTCCACCGTCTCTACCATGAAGTTCCAACCAAGTGAACTAGAATAAATGGAGGAAGTTGAACGCCTTTTTCACTTGCATATGTGGGTGAAGGGTGCTCCATTGCATTTCATTGTCGATAGAAGAAGTCAAAATAACTGAATCTTAGCAAGGTTCATCAAGTGGTTGAACCTATCGATGACGCCACACCCACAACCCTACACCATTGGGTGGCTCCACCAAGGAAGAGATCTCCATGTTATCCAACAGTGTCATCTTCCTTATGACATCAATACCTTCAAGGATGAGGTATTGTGTGATATTTCCCCCCTTGAAGTTTGTGATTTTCTTTTAGGCCAACCATACTTGTGGAAATGACATGTTTTATATGATTCTATACATCACAATTTCATTATTATTTTGGGTAGACAATTATATAGGATACCATAGGTATCTCTTCATACCTCCATTTATTTGACCTATGCTAAGAAATGCAGGAAGGTCATTTCCCAAAACAGGAAATTTTTGTTCTTCATGATTGGCTCTCAAACTGAATAAAAGGTCGCAACCACATCCATGGCCTCTGCACATGGCCTCTTCACACAACAGAAGTAGGTGGACAAGATAATGGAATAATACAAAGACATCTTCTCCTCACCCACTAGGGTACTACTACACTATCAAGTCAAGCATTCAATAAATATAACCCCCAATGCACCTCTACCCAATGGGTCAGTCTATCGTTGCTCTCTGATGGAAAATGTGGAAATCAAGCAACAAATCCAAGAGCTACATCAAAATAATCACATCTGATCCAGCTCTTGACCTTGTAGGAGCCCAATTGTACTCATGTAGAAAACGATGGGACTTGACAACTCTGTGTTGATTACAGGGCCCTAAACAAAATCACGATCAGGAACCGGTACCTAATTCCTTGAATTGATGACCTTCTTGACTAGATCAAGGGAGACAATTTTTTCAGTAATATTGACCTGAAGTCTAGCTACCATCAGGTCGCAATAAAATAGACTGATCTATGGAAGTCTACTTTCAAGTGCAAAGAAGGTATTTTCGAATGGCTAGTCATGTCCTTTGGCTATAAAAATGCTCCAACAACTTTCATGATATTGATGGATGATATATTGTGTCCTTTCACCAATTCATTTTTGGTGGTATATCTAGATGATATCCTCATCTTCAGCAAGAATTGGGAAGAAAACTTGCAGCATATTCAATAGGTCCTTCACACTCTATGACAACACAAGCTATATGCTAACTTGGAAAAATGCTCCTTCAACATAAAAAAGGTCCAATAGCTAAGATACAATGTTGATGAGCATGATGTGGATCTTGATCCAGCCAAGATCCAAGTCATTTGTGACTGGCCATCCCTGACCACAGTAACCGAGCTTCAAATTTTCTTAGGACTTGCCAAATTCTATTGTAGGTTTGTGCTAGGATTCTCCCATATTGGATGGGACCTCAGCCAAGTGACCAAAGGTGGTGGTAAGAAATTTTTTGTGTGGGGGAAGTCACAACAACAAACATTCAATGATTTGAAAAATCACTTGTGCTCATCTCTAGTACCATCCTTACCCAATCTCCAACAATCATTTGAGATTGAAACCGATGCCTCATATTATTTCGTGGTAGCATTTCTCACTCAAAACGGTAATCCAGTGGCATATCATAGTGAGACACTATCATATGTCATCTGTAAGTATCCCACCTATGATAAAGAAATGTAATCCATTATACAATCCTCTCGACAATGGAAGCACTACATTCTTGGGAAGGAGATAATAATACACACTCATTATAAGCCTTTACAGTTCATGCATACACAAGGAAAATTGTAGAACAATCACCATCAAAAGTGGTACACATACTTGCAGAAATTCCATCTCAACATGAAATATAAGACAGGGAGCACCAATCGTGGCATTGACTGCCTCAGTCGAACTCCAGTTGTAGCCTTAACCATGGTGCTCCACTCATGTGGCCATGAGGCATCCAAGTGACCCCAACTCTTAGACAAGAGTGATACTAACTTTTCTACCACTTATCAGATGTTGGGCACACACGCGACTGTCACTGACTTTCATCTTCAAGAAAAAATGTTATGCCATATGGGCCACCTCCGTGTTCCTTCAAGCGAGTGTGCAAAGCTTATCTGGGAATCTCACTACGATCATATGGGAGGACATTTTGGAATGAAAAATATAGTGGAAGTACAACAACAACATTTCTATTGGCCAAAATTGCACCAGGACATCAACAAGTATATCAGGTCCTACAATGCCTGCACCATTGCCAAACCAACCACTAAGAAGAAATCCCTATACACCCATATTCCTACTCTCGACAAACCTGGGAATCCATCTCTATGGACTACATTTCAGACCTTCCTTCAACCAAGTAGGAAAATGATTGTGTTTGTTTGGTGGTTGATCGGTTTTCTAAGATGGCCATCCTAACATCCTGCAAGAAGAATATCACAGTAGAGGCCACTTCCAAGATCTTCCTCGAATGAGTGTGGGTACACTTCAGGATACCACAGACCATCATATCACATCGAGACAGTAGGTTCCTAAGCACATTCTGGTGTAGCCTGTGGTCACTGTTGGACACTAAGCTCAGTAAATCCACCACTTTCCCCCCCAAACTGATGGCCAAACAAAGGTCGTGAACAAAATGATTGTGCATATCTTGCGCTTGTACAAATCCAAAAATCCATGCACATGGGATTATAATATTTTGTATTTTTAACAAATCTACAAAATATCCCTTCATAGCTCGACTGACCACAACCCCTTTCAAGTGGGGTTGGGATTTCAACCATTAGTTCTCATTGATATCGCACTACCCCTTGCATCCACATAGGAAGAATCATCCCATGCTCAATATGAGGCCAACAAAGCCACAAAGTTTATTTAATGGATTCAACACATCTGGAAACAATTCCATTATATTTTATAGAAATCCAATGCTAAGTACAAACAACACAATAATCAACATCGGGTGCAGCACAAGTTTCAGGTGGGAGACAAGGTCTAGTTTCATTTTCAGAAAGAGCGCCTTACAAGACCCCATGAGAAGCTTCATCCCCTTCACTATGGACCTTACACGATCCCCAAGGTTGTGGGTGACAATGATTTTGAGCTACGTATTCCCACCTTCCTTGACATATACCCAATGTTCAATGTGTACCTCCTTCGACCATACTTCCCACCATTAATGGACACATCAAAGACCGCATATCAGTTGACATCGACATAGCTCAACCCTAATTGCATGGAACATACAACCATTGATAAAATTAGTGACACTCAATTTAAGGGAACTCACCAACAGAGTATCTAGCTTTATCGGGTTGAGAGAGTAGGAAAACTCCTACACCAAGGCAAGTGGCTCACCTGGGGCCAAGTTCAACATAACTTTCCCCATCTAATGGGGGCACTCAACGAAATGGAGACCATTTCTTCCCAAGAGGGAAGGAATGATCCAGGTGGATATCGGTGGCCACCCACCTATTCCACTAGGTCAAATAAAATTTTCCATTTTGGCAGTTTGTTTACAGTTTTTCGAGTCCCAAACTTTCTGGGCCATTTTGAGGCCCTACAGGACGTGTTTTGGGCTGGAAAATGCTTATCATGTTGCTAGAGGAAGATTCTAGGCCAAACCAAATATGTAATCCTTGGATATACCTTTCGAACAGTGTATCGAGTGCCCTAAATGGAGATAATATTAAAAATTCACACCCTCGGGAAGTTGACATATCAACTACCCCCATCGGGGCCCACAAACCTTTTGGCGTTTCATCTTTCGGGGTTAGGGTTTCGAATATTTATGGTTTTATCATTTATGTTTTATGTTAAAAAGGCCTTTGGAGGCTCATTTTACTTATTGTCTTGTGAATGAGTTTATTCGTCACATCTCTTCTTAGAGATAAGCTGCCACCGTTCGAGCAATTTTGGTTTAGTCTATATATTTACAATTTCAACAATTTCTCTTTATTAATAGAAGTCATGTTTTACGATATCTCTGTGTATTAATTTTCTGTACATATGTATTTCATTTCATTCCATTTATAAATATGGATCATCTAATGTCGCGCTCACCTCACACACTAATATTTAATTGGCTCCTGCAAATGCACTCAGGGGCGAAGTGTTGTCCAAAGAATTAACCTTGGGATATGTAAATGATTTCCATATGATCATTCTATCTGAAGACTCTTTGTTGAGGAAGGAATCAACTCTTTTCCTCTTACTCTATATCCTCTCGATACCTTTGGTCGAATTTCTATAGTAATATTCCCCAACAACCACTCCAACGTCTTCCAATTCCAACAATTGGGATGAATATGAAAAGTTCTCTTAGATCAATTTTAAGGGAGTACATGAATGGATGTGCATGTTCACTATGGTAACACTTGGTCATGTTTCATTGTTCCTTATTTCATTGATCCTCCTTTTCTTCTGTCTTTCAACCTCCTTGAGGTTATCTTCTTTTTTCTTCCTTTCTTCATGTTTTTCTCTTTTCCTTCCTTCCTCCATTTTGTTTTTTGTTTCTTCTTTTTTTCTCTCCTTCATTTCCTCTTCCAATTTATTCTATGCTTATTCTATTTACTATTTCTCTTTCTGTTTAATTTTTTCTTCAGCTTTCAAAGCCCTGTTATTCCTTTCCTTTTATTTTCTTTCTTATTCAATTTCTTTCTCATCTTGCTTCTCTTAATATTTGTCTAGAAGTAATATGAATTGTTCTTTAGATAAATTCCTTCTCTCTTCTTCCTCCCTAAGAAAATTGTCTTTTGTTGGTTCGAAGAAAAAGGCCCCTTTGAATACTTCTTCTGCAAAATTCACATTGTGAGCCACACTATGGACCAACACTATGGAATTGTTGTGATATTTAACAATTTTCTTTGAATCATGTCCTTGTTTCTCCTATGCATAAACAAATTTCTTCCAGGGCTTCAACTTCCTATAGGTCACGAGGGCCATTTTTCAAAGTGAACCTACCCACATTTATTGGGACCCTTGTGTCAATTTCACATGCAACTCTATATGACTAATTTCAGATCTGAAAATTGCTTCTTAGTGATATAACTATCACTGGACAAATTTACACTGAAATTATTGAATGAAAACATATGCAGTGGAAACAACTAGATCATAGATGAATCATCAATACACAAGATACACAATATTTTTTTTTCTGTAAATTTATCCAATCCTTCAAATTTGAGGACAAAACTAGTCCTCTCAATGTCACTAAGATTAAGTACAAAACCAATCCTCTTATTAAATACACAATGTCACCAAATATAGGAAAACTATGTGGGTCAATAACCATACAAATAAAGAAGAAACAAACCTCCACAATGTGTAAATCTCCTCTACCCATGAATATGTTGTATACCACATGTATGACCTCTTGACGTCACTTGTCAGCTTGTACGGATCTGTACCTGCCCAGAAAAATATATATGTGATTCACCTTACTAAAAACCCATGTATATAAGTGGTTTTCTCTACTACAATCCACATATACCATATACATGATTAGTCCTTCTGTGCGATATATACATGATTTTCCTCCTACAAATCATGTATGGTACTAAAAATTCACTCCACACATGCGGCCTTCTTCATTTCTATGTTCAGGGACAAATTCAACATCTTGTAGACTTTCTCTTTGTTGAGATCACAAAACCTCCTATTACAAGTGTAGACTCACTTTATGCTAACTCCATTCTTTCGTGTGATAATTATGTCACAATGAATTCTCTCCTATATATGCAATCCTTAGGGGTCACAATAGAATCCCAATAACCATACAAATAAGAAAAACAAACCTCCACAATATTATGGAAATCTCCTCTACCCATGAATATGTTGTATACCACATGTATGACCTACTGATGTCACATGTCAGCCTCTACAGATCTATGCATGCTCTGAAAATTAGATATGTGATTCACCTTACTAAAAACCCATGTATATAAGTGGTTTTCTCTACTACAATCCACATATACCATATACATGATTCGTCCTTCTACAACCCACGTATATACATGATTTTTCCTCCCACAATCTGCATATAGTACAAACACTTCACTCCACACATGCGGCCTTCTTCATTTCTATGTTCAGGGACAAATTCAACATCTTGTAGACTTTCTCTTTGTTGAGATCACAAAACCTCCTATTACAAGTGTAGACTCACTTTATGCTAACTCCATTCTTTCGTGTGATAATTATGTCACAATGAATTCTCTCCTATATATGCAATCCTTAGGGGTCACAATAGAATCCCCTATGCAAGTGAAAATCAAATTAGGCATGGCTTGTGGGTTTGAAGCCCCAACACAACCCCACAAATACCATAATCAAACCCATGAAGCCCCCACTCAAATCCAGGGGGGTTTTCTCCAAAATAAAAGTGTGATGTGGTGCCCATGATGATTCTCACATTATCAACACCTACGTTCATGTGAGAATACCTTCCTGAAGATACACAAATCAACACTCCCTCTTAGTGAGGAAGGTATTCTCACCACACTCCATAAGTTGGAATACCTCTCGATGCTACAAAATTAACACTCCCACTTAGAGACGGAGGTATCCCATTTTCCAACATCTGGATGCATCACTATTGCACACAATAGATATAGCTCTAAATATACCACCTCATATGTACTCCAGTAGTCTAGACTAGTTAATCCCTCTGTCACTATGGAAAATGGATCTGTGAACTCTATCATGGGAAAAATTCATGTTGTCAAATTTGTCTGACTTCCCACGTCCTCAATCACTGGGGAAAGACCTGAAATCCAATTTGTTTGACTGGACACATCCTCAGTCACAAAGGAGAAATCTGTCTGACTGGTCACATCCTTGGTCAATGAGAAAAACTTTGTCTGACTGGTTTCATCCTCGATCATTGAGGAAAATCCTCTTGTCCAAGCTACCTCATTGGCTACTCCCTCTGTGACATAATAAAATCCTATCTCCTGACTAATTTTCTCCTCTATGTCTAAAGAAAAACCTTCTAAGTCAACTAGATCTTCGATGGAAGGTACACATCTCTCAGAATCCTCCTGCTCCTACATATCTTGTCTAACCTCCTCAAGCCATGAAACTTGTTTTCCAGTTGTAGGATATGTCTCTCTCCCATATGAACCTGAGGGGAACTCCCTCTGGATGACCATCTCTCCCTTTGAGCCAACTAAATCTCCCTGAGATGGGGCTCACTCTGCGAACGCATGCTCCTTCTAAGACTTGACCCCCTCTTAGTCTACATTGTTGGAATTATTGATTGTGTATTGTCATTGATGGAAACATGAATAAAACATGGAAAGTCATATGTTGATGAGGTTGATGACAAGGAATGAACATAGGAGTCCCTTGGATTACTAGATCATGAATAATATCTCTCAAGTGGATCAATGTAGATAATCTCAAGAGAGATATCCTTGTGATTGGATAGAGAAAATTCATAGAGGAGTGTACTGATGCAAAGCTCAAGAGAGAATGCATGTTTGAGTGAAGAAAAAATAGATCTTTGCAATTGAGGAAATCCGCGCAAAGTATTGTGGAGTAACCATGACCGTTCGTTTGATTTGTGAAAACCTAGAGACTGATCGATCAAGAACATGAGTTGTTAATCACAAAGATTGATGTTGTATCATTAGATCAAAATAAGAGCACAATCGGACAATAAAGAATGAAGAACAATGTTGATATTTGGATCAAAATAAGAGCACGATCGGACGGTAAAGAATGAACAAATGATTTTGATCATTGGATCAAAATGAAATCATGATCAGACAAATCAGATCTGTTTCCGTGAGTCTAGTGAGCAACCAAAAAAGGGCTAAGTATCATATTTTATCGATATCACTTAAAAAAATTCTAAGTATGGTTCATTATGGACGTAACAAAAGTTGGGAGTGCATTTTGATGACACCCAAGAAGACACATGAGTCTGCAAGTCCGATATTCCGCAGACCCGTCACATAAAATAATTATAAGTAAAAGTCCATGTTCAAAATGAATGAGGATCATTCACTCAACAATTGATTAAATCCAAACCATGGATCTATCTAAAGCGCCTAGGAAATCCAGGATCATCCACTTAAATCCTAATTAAGTACGAACCATTGATCTTGATTAATACTCCTAGAAGTTCCTAGAACCGTTCACTCACCGAATGATTAAAAGATAGTCTTTGATTGGAGAAAGGTAGGAGAGCAAGTTTACTCCACCGTTGATCGAACTTCAAGAGGAAATGATCTATGGTGTAGATCCATTTCGGGTGACAAAATAAAAAGGAATATAACCAAGGGGATACCCCCTGAGATTTTCCTAGCCATCGATCACGATGACACATGACAATAGATTACATATTTCGTCCCTCGAGTATGTAAGAAACAAGGTGAAACTTTGCCTCCCGAAATGAACGTCGATTGTTAATCTCAAAACAATATTAACTCACAACCATCGGATTAAGAGTTACTTTAAAATTTTGATATCATGGGGAGGCATAGATCTGACCATCCATCGAGGAGGAAAATCCATGATAGATATTTAAATGCACAAATCAAATTGCACAGATGTTAATTTAATGGAGATAACACACATTGATCTGGACCATTGGGGGTTTTGAGTACGTGTTAGCATGAGATTAACGTGCGTAGTGGATATGTAATTAAAAGACTATTTTTTTGAGTTGCACCAACTTTGCATCTCATTGAGAGATTAAGTTAGAGCCATTGGATCAACATCTTCTCAAGAGTAAGGTAGGACATTGGATCATCTCATGGGTGCAATCCCAACAGTTCATCGGTAAAAGGTAGTTGGAAGACGTTGTATCCAGCATCGAAAGTGTCCAAGATTACACACCTTTATCATTTGGTCATGGCACAAGGTCATATAGAGAAGTACCTATGGTCACCGAGACTTATGGATCGTCTGATCCAGGTGGATATTGGTGGCCACCCACCTATTCCAAATTCCAACTGGTTCATCTTGATAGTTTTCAATTTAGCACATCTCTCTGTAATGGGGGAATTTATTTGTAATTGTGGGTTATTCACTTCCATGGATGTCCTAAATCCCTACACAACATATAGGTGGATATTGGTGGCCTCCCACCTATTCCAACTGGCTTATTTTGGAAATTTTCATGTCGATACGTCTTTTTGTACTTCTAGGGCCATTTTAGGGCCCTAAATAGTGTTTTCTTGTATTTCCACAATACAACTATTGACAGAGTCATAGTTTGATGAAATAATGTGTATTTCTTGAAAATACCTTTCCAATGTGCTATCACACACCTAAAATAGACATTGTATGCAAAAGTTACAACCCCGTGAAGTTAATGTATTAACTTACCCCAACAGGGCCCACATGAAAATGTTTTTGGTTAGGTTTTTGGGTGTATAGGGTTTTAGCATTCATTTTTATCATAAAAATTCCTTCAGATCCCCATTGTAATTATCTTCTTGCAAATGAGCATAGCCATCACATCTCTTCTCAGAGATAAATATGCCACATTCTAGCGAGTCTTTCACTCTATATTTTTTATAGTCTCTATACATTTCTTTCATTAATAGAAATCATGTATTGTTGTATTTCTCTATTTCTAGAAATTTTTATGTTTATTTCATTGTAATATCTCTTATTTAATTTCATTTTGAAAATAATTCGGATCATCGTCGGAAAGATTTGGAAGTGTGTGTTTGTTACTTGACAAGAACATAGCCGATGACGAAAAGTGTGTGGTTCCAACACCTGTCTCATGATAAGGTAAAGTGGGTTGAAGGAAGCACCTAGGTGCCTAAAATAGCTAGGCATGAATAAAAAATATATGCACATCGAAATCAATGGTCAATTTTTAATCTTGATCTCGATCCAACAGTAGTTGAGTCTCTATGAAACTAGAGCTCATGCAACAAAGAAATTGATAGTTTTAGTCAATTTCATGAAGGGGTTTCAGATCAATCATTCCATAAGGAATATTGAAATGAGGAAGATCAAAACAAAATTGATCTACAAGGGATTTGAAGTTGATTCAAATCAATCTTAGTAACAGTCTATTGTTAAATAAAAAAACATATTGATTCATTGAAAATACACAATGGTTCAGTGATGCATATTGTTTGGTAAAATATATAAACATATGAGAACAAAGAATGAAAGTGTGACTCAGGGAGATATCTAAGTATATGCTACCTCAGGCAGAGTCACATGAATAACATTACAGAGTAAAATTGTGTAGTGAGGGTGGAAGGGAGGAGCTAGGGAGGATTGTATTCCTCTTTAGGAACAAGCCTGAAACAACAGGGGGTTGGTGTCTCCTTTCAAGTTGGTGCTTGGAGAATACAAGGGATTGCAGCCTACTTTCAAGTTGGTACTTGGATAATACAAGGGTTTCAAGTCTCATTTCAAGTTGGTTCTTGGATAAGTAGAGAGTTGCATCTTCCTTGAGTAGGTGCTCAAAAAAGGAAGAGGATTTGTGTCTCCTAGAGTTGGTGCTCTAAAAAGGATTGGTGTCATTCACAATCACAACTTATTTATATACAAACATTCTAATTATAATTACATAATTGGTTTTAATTGATTCCATTGTTTATCTATTTTTGTGATTGAATAAAATTATAAAGTAATTACTAATTGTTTAAATAAAAGGTAATATTGATTCACCCCCTCCCCCCCCCCTCTCAGTATTTCCAACATACACAACCTCTAGGGTTTTCTTCTCCCTATCCATTTTCCTCTGCATATTCTTGGTATTATTCTCCTCCCTCTTGGATCCTGAGGGATGACTCCTTATGAATTTTATCTTCCTTTGATCCGGTACTTCTGGTGAGGCCACCTGCCTCACTACTCATGGAGATACCTGCTCCTCCTCCTTTATCTCTTTTCTCATGTTGGCCATAACACCCATAAGTTGGACCATCAACCTATATAGGTTTCCCTCTCTAACTCCAAGAACCACTGTTGATGTGAAGCTGGACCATTTGGGCACAAGTAGTACATGTCCATCTCGAAAAAATACATGATATCCCTTCCTCTCAATATAAAATATTGAGAGGACACTCCTTCTGAGTTCTAGAACCCACAACACATTCGACACCCTTAGTATATCTATTGAATCCAATCAAAATGATATTGTACCAGATCCTTGTACTGAATTCTTGGCTCCCATACCAAGCTCCACATATAAGTCTGAGACAGTCTCTGTGAGAGTGTGAAACAACTCTCGTGCACATGTCATATGGAAAGATGCTCCTCTATCCACCAACCAAGTATCCCTACTAGATATTGTACTTGAGAGGCTAGAGACTAACAATATCTCTCTCTGGAACCTACTTGCAACGTCATCAACCTGTGTTGTTGATTCCTGCTCCCTTCTTCCTCTTTCCCTCCGGAGTGGACACCGTGAAGCATAGTGGCCAAAGTCATGACACTTAAAACATCTGATCTTGCTAATATCTTTCTTTTGTCTTGGCTCCGGGGATGCCTCTTCTCTCATGCACATATCCACTGCATGAATGGTTCGCAAGACTTAATAAGTCCTCTCAAGGCCACATTCACCAACTCAACATCATGTATTGTCTCACCAATGGCTACAAGTCGATCTCGTATCTGAGTAATATTCATAAGATAGTTAACCATTGTGTCTTCACTGGTCATCCTAATAATATGAAGATGGTTCTTCAAGTGTAGCATCCTCCCTGTATTCCTTTCTTGGTAGAGACCCACCAAGGCATCATACATATTCTTGGAAATAGTATTCTCAGCAATGTGGGGCATCAAGTGGTCCTTTACAGATTCTAGAAATACCTGTTTCTCCTTCACTTCTTTGTTCTTGTGTGTTGCCAACTCCCGTGGATTGGTAGGATATGTGACCACACTCTCAACATACTCCTTGAGGTCATTTTATTCCAAATAGAGGAGAATCCTTTCCTTCCAATCCAGGAATTTTGTATGCCCATCCAAAATGTCCTCAAGATTTAATGTGCTCACCATATTGACCTACCCGGAACAAGAAAAAAGACCAGAACAAGAACAACACTCTTCCAGTGTTGTATCCAAAATGATGTCTCAACATGATCCTCTTCTCTTCATATCCCAAGCTCTTATACCATGCCAATTTTCACATGCAACTCTATGTGACTGTAACAACCTCCTCGTTACGACAACAACTCTTTAACAGGTGCAATTTTTTTTTTTTGTGTTTAAGGTGTGTGCACGCGTGTAAAAAGAACAGACACACTTGACTCTATGTCGCCACCCGACAACCAACAAGACGCAACCACGATGATCACAACAAGAAGACCGAAGGCACACAACAAGTAACTGCAGCAACAACAACCATAGACATAAGGTGCACAACAGGTAACCGTAAACATTTAATGACATACTGGGTTATGCACAGTACGAACCCAGAAGGAAGAATCCATGGTAGTAGATTTACTATTTCTGCATAGGAAAGCAGGGCGTTTAATCTTAGTTATCTTCTCCGGAGAGAGGAGGTCAGATAGGCTCCTGGTCGACTGCTCAGGCAGAAACTAGTAATCTCCGTCAGGTGTGTCGCAAGAGTGGAAACCCTGCCTTTAAAGGGCCCGAGACTCTTGATACGGCACTGGATTCTTTACACCAAGAACAACATGCACACAGACTTATATACTAGTCTACATGGAGGTGTCTACATCCCTCCTGACACAAGAAGACCAAGCAATGCAAGCCATCCAAATACAAAAAAATCAACGGACAACCATGACCTCTATGGACGACGCAAGTCAGAAGGACTCGGACATCAATTACAGACCATTTACACCATTTGACTTCTATTAAACGATGAGTTACCAACCCTGCCTTAAATAAACACATGTAATTAATTGCATAGCCCTAATTACTACTTCAGAATGACTCATGGTTCTTGCTCAAGAATTACCATTTATTTGATTAATGTAAATAACTTTCAACATCGCCACCACAAACATCAACCACTTTACAATTTATATCATCATATCCCCCTGCAAGGACAATCACCTTCCCCCTTATACGCTATCTAAAATCGTTACATTATCGTTACCATAAGGCGGTGACCACATTAGCCTTAACCTTGCCATGGGTATTAGCATTAACCCGAACATCATACTACCTTATCATTACCATGGACAATGTTAGTATTCAAAATTAGCATTACTATAATTTATAGCATGAATCATGACATTACATGACCTTAACATTACAAAACCAATAATCGCACTGAAAATTAGCATTAACCTTAATTCCATTGCATTACCTTACATTGCATTACATTCCATGGACATTCACTAACATTCCATTACATAATCATTCCTTACGTTCGTTACATTAATTTCAATGTGCTTAATTCAAGGACATTACATTAATAATACACCATAAAATAATAATCAATATTACATTTATCTCACTTATCCTGCAATAAGATAACGATCAATTACCTAATCATTACCATTAATCAATACATAATCATTACCATGATCATGACATAATCATTTTACATTCCTTCATATTATTTCCAAAATTGATTTAACATTACTACCTTATATAACCATGCTTATTTAACCATTATTACCATTAACACCTTATTACTTTAACTAATGTCACTTTAACAATCATTACCTCATACATCAACATTTCTTAACCCATAAATACCTTATAAAGTCATAATTATTTAACAATAATTACCATAAAATCATATTACATTAACAATCCTATTTAACAATTATTGCATAATTACCTTGACGGTACTTTAACAATTATCACCTTATAGTACCGTAAATCTTTAACAATTATTACCATTAAAACAAAATAAATACAGGCAGTTGTAGACAACCACGACTTGTCTCTTACTGGGGCAGCATAATCATTGTTGTATCGAAAATTGCGCTATTCGGCGATAGCTTGGAACAACTATCTAAGGGAAGAATAATAAGGAGGTTATGGCAGGTCGCGAGCTACTGTCAGCACACCTCCAGGTTGTGGTTGCTAAAAAAAAATTGACGGAAGGGTAGAACTATTTCAATAACAAAAATTTCAACGAGACAGCTGTAAACTCCACCCTTCCCCTTTTTATCTATTCTTAATCATCGGTACCCTGGTGATATTATTTATGTCGCCCTTACATTTATAAATCGTCTCAACATATTTAAATAACCTCCAAAAAACTTGTATCATCTAGTAGTCAACCAACTACCTGGTCTAGTCAGCATTCTAATAAGCTATTATGGCGCTACCCATCAGTCCTTAAAATAGAAATATATATAAACATAAAATCCAAAGCTATTGTTTTACCAATACTTTCCCAGTGCTAACCATCTACGCTAGCCATTTAAAAGGTAACAATAACAACTACCAACCTAGGATCTAGCTCGAATAAACAATAGTCAGTAGTAATTTTTTTTTTCCCATGCCGTCTAACATTCCTTAACGTTTTTCGGACCCTATTGACTCTGGCAACTGCTATCATGGCATCTGAGCAATCACCCCACCAACAACTGTCAGGGCAGGGATTTAATCAAGGGGAGGGTTAATGACTTGCACGCCAGCCTTAAGTTCGTGACAGTCAGTGCGTGGCTGCAATACCGGTAAGTTCCTCACTGGCGGACTTAAGGTAGTAACAGGTAGGAATCCGTGACAGCAAGGGAGATCAGTCATCCTAGAAAACCCACGCTCAGTCGGGGTGGAGGAAAGTTCCCAGGAGTTAAAGCTTTGAGGGGAGGTCGCAACTCTAGGCAAGGCACAATTAATGTTTGAAGAAAAGAGAGGTCCGGTCTCTAAGATTGGGATCAGAGAGCTCAATGGCGAAGGAGGATGGACAGTCTATAAAAGCATAGGTAAAATTTTCTCATGCATTGGTTGACGGTTAGATAGTTTCGAAAATCCTAATGATCAAAATCTAGACCAGGGGTCAAATTTTAGCTCAAAAATCAACATTCTCGGAATTGCCTCAAAACGAATGAGAGTGTATCCCTCGTCATCACGAATCCAACGCAATTCGTTTCGTCTCAAACGGACGTCAGGAGCGAGAGATATTGCGATCTATCTGAATCGCCAAACAGTGAAAAAATGGATGTTGACTGGGTAGTCCATATAGTCCGTACGGATGCTGATGTGGCAGAGTCCGTACATGCTGACGTGGTGATCGTACAGTTACATGGCACCTGCTGACGTGGCAGTTTGTGATTAGCTGACATTTGGGCGAATGTTATTGCGACACGTGGCATCATTTGGGTGAATGGTAAGGTGCCACATGGCCCAATCATGGGCTGCCATGTGGCACCCCAGAATTGGCCTTTTGGTTTGTTAAGTAAAACTTTATAGAGGCTGTGGGTTTCGACCCCCGGACCTCCCCACCGGCCAAGCGCTTTAACCAAGTCCGACCAACCATCATGCCACATGTTGTTCCTTGTGAACTATATGAATTATAAAATTTTTGAATTTGCATATTGTTTTAAACGACGGGGGGTCGGGTCGGGGTTTAGCCCCGACCCGTTGTTCCACCATCCATCCATATGACCAATGGAATCGTAATGCATGCGGGTGTTATAAATTGGTTTTTAAAATGGTTTTGTCCACTAACCATTCGCTGCCACTTGTCACACATATATTTGCCCTTATTAACTCAACTCTTTTCGTATTAGTGCGTGGTCATATGGACCTTGTGACCGTGGTCTTGGTGGTTAGGGGATGGAGGCACCCTAACCGTCCTATAGTTTGGAGCGTGTTCTTGGTTTAAGGACATAGAGGTGCGTTTTGGCGAACCAATGACAGCAAGCTTGAAGGAGGAAAATGGAGGAGGCCTAACTTCTTCATCTTTTGGCCGATTGAGGTGCCGTAAAAGCCCATATAGGGGTTTTTGGACGTGATGAATCCATTGGTTCTGTTATCAAGGCCATTTGAAGACTTCTTCTACAATTGTTTCACCATTGAAGTTTCAGCAAGCTCCAGGGAGCTTGAAGCCCTCATTGATTGAGGACATGGTTTTGTGAGCCTATGTTTGTTTTATGTGATTGAATAATCATTTTTGGCTAATTGATATGCTCTGAACACATTGGGATAGGTTTCAAAGGATTTTGAAGACTTTTACAGGTGTTTTGTCCAAAGAGAAGCTCAGGGAAGCTTATGGCCACATGTAGAAGAGGTCATGCCCGGATGAGCCATGATCTGTTTTCAGAGTTCTATTAGTCATTTTTGGGGTTTTTATGTGTTCTGATCTCAATGGTAGAGTCTGTTTTTCCATTGGAGTTGAGAAACATATTGTAAAAGAACTTTTGACAAATTAATCCCAGAGAGCCAAGTCCATTGATGGAGGCTCAAGGAGATGTAGCCCGGAGGGGGGTGAACTCCTTTATCATGTTGTGATTGTTCTGAGTTTGATGGTTTATTTGCTGCAAGTTATGTTGCTGTGTTTTCATTTAAAGCACATATTTAACCATTTAAAAGAACAATTTCTCACACATAAACATTTACAAGAAGATACATGAACTTAACACATAAGTTTATCTTGCATATTTTAACACATGAAGCAAGGTCCTGTAAAGTTTATTTTAATGAAGTAGAGGGTGCTTGCATAGCATAACAAGTCAACCTTCTATTTTCAGATCAGGTGGTATCAGAGCATAGTTTGTTTTGCTCATGTGTTTTCCATTGATAGCTTGAGATTTAGCTATTGGTTTTTGTGCAAGTTTTGTGTTGAAGTTTGATATCCTGCAAGGATGGAGGAAGCTTCAAGAATTGATAGTTCTTATGCATCTTCATTATCTAAATTCTTTGAAAAAGAAGAGATTCTAACTATGAGAGATTTGATGAAAGAGATGTGTGAAGACAGAAATGTGAACATTTCCCTTGAAGAGAAGTTGAAGTCCATGAAGAAGGAGAAAGACCAGCTTCTTGCAAAGTTGCATGAGATGGAGATTCAACTCCATGAGTCAAAGGAAACCCTTACCAAGTACATGAATGAACATAAGGTATGCAATGTTAGTTTATCTTCTAATTCCTCACAAGATGAATGTTTTGGTGTTTTTGAAAAGCACACAAGAGGAATAGGGTCCAAGTTGTTGTTAAAAATGGGCTATGAAGGTAACGGTTTAGGCAAGCATGCACAAGGCATTGTTGAGCCTATTGTTGTTGAAGAAAGACCTAAGTATTGTGGTCTTGGATATGAACGAAGAGATGGAGCAAATTCCAAAGTCGAGGAGACAAGGGAAAAAGTTCCAAGGATAAATTTTGTTTTAAGTTCACCTCCTCAAGAAGGATTTAAAGGTGAAAGTTCAAGAACTTTTGTTGAAAGTTCAATCCCTTCAGCATGCAAGGCTTGTGTTCAAGATGAATGTGAATGTGTGAAATGAAAGAGTTGTGACAGCGATGAGGACACATACAATGTTGATGGTCTTCAAAGGAGAGCTTGTAACTCTTCAGATTCACCTCCTCAAAGAGGCGATAAAGGTGAATGTTCAAGGTATAATTCTGCTTATCATTCAGTTTCTTTTGATTATGTATGTAAAAATGGAAGAAAGAATCCATGTACATATTGTGGTTTATATAACCATCATGTTTCAAATTGTTGGAAAAGATTGGCCAATTTCAGGAAACTTTATAAGCAAAGACAACGTGAAAAGAGGATGCAAAGATTTGCACTCATTGTCAGAAGCGAGGTCATCTCATTGACCAATGTTGGACGTTGCATCCAACCACTCATCCATAGCATAAGAAGCAGTTGGATAAAGAGATTGGAAAGAATGGAAGAGGAGATTCCATCATCGATGTGAGTCAATATGATTCACAAGAGGACGATGTTCAGCAGAAAAAATCACCGTTGAGTTGGCTTGGTAAGAAATGGTTGGATTTCTTGAGCAAGTAAAGATTGCATTTTCTGTTGTAAATGCACTTTTCAGCGTTATGTGTGCATTTATGGGAAGCATGATAAGTTGCAGCAGTTTATCACAACTTGCATGATGCAATTTGCATGTGAATGCAACTCATTTTGAAGGTATTCTTGTTTGTTGTACAATGTCACCAGGAGGATGTAAAAGATGGATATGATGTTCACTTGTTGCAGCCATTTATCTTTTTCATTTCAACTCTTATGTACCCACATGTTTTGGGTTATGTACTTATGTTTGTACTGGAAGGAGAGTTGAAGAGTCATGAACATGCATTTGTTTTTATGTATGTGTAAGTAGTGAACCTGGTGATAGTTCATCATGAGTGATTCATGATTGTAACATGATTGTGTATCATGTATGTCGACTTGTCAGATTGAGAAGATTGAGATGTTTCAAATGAGTCTTGACTGGTGTTGATGATTGTCTGACGACTATGTTGTGTCGATCGTGTTGTTCGACTTGTGTTTAGTCGATGGTGTTTGTTGGCTTGTAAGTCAATTTTGAGTACATCGAGATGCAAGAAAATGCCATGTGCTTTGATGAAGTATAAGATGTGACAGTTTGTTTGAAGAGAAAAAACACTTTGTTGGCATTATTTTCAATCTTGTATGAATTTGTTTTCAAGATTGATGGTTTTCTTGGCTTGTGACAAGATGTCACAGGAAAGTTTTTGCAGCCATTAGAGAGATGATTTTGTTGACGTCAAAGAGTTCGCAAGAGGGACTTGATTCTCAGTGGGAAGGTTGGCATTCTTCCAAGCACAGAGAGAGCAGTGGGTCAGCAACAACCAGAGAACAGTGGTTGAGGAACATAGCTAGTTGCAGTGCACGGCATGTCAAAGTATTCAGGTGATTGTCGAAAAGATTTTGATATAACTTGAAAGAAAACAGATAATCATAAGCTTTTGTGTGTCCAAAAGCCTTTTAGTGGGAAGGTGTGATCAAAATCTGGACCAGGGGTCAAATTTTAGCTCAATAATCAACATTCTCATAATTGCCTCAAAACGAATGAGAGCGTAGCCCTCATCGTCACGAATCCAACACAATTCATTTGGTCTCAAATGGACGTTGGGAGCGAGAGATATTGCGATCTGTCTGAATCGCCAAACAGTAAAAAAATGGATGTTGACTGGGCAGTCTGTACAGTCCGTATGGATGTTGATGTGGTAGAGTCCGTACATGCTGATGTGGTGACTGTATGGTGACATGGCACCTGCTAACATGGCGGTTTGTGATTAGCTGACATTTGGGTGAATGTTATTGCAACACGTGGCATCATTTGGGTGAATGGTAAGGTGCCACGTGGCACCCCAGAATTGGCTTTTTGGTTTGTTAAGTAAAACTTTATGGAGGCCATGGGGTTCAACCCCCAGACCTCCCCACTGGCCAAGCACTTTAACCAAGTCCGACCAACCATCACGCCACATGTTGTTCCTTGTGAACTATATGAATTATAAAATATTTGAATTTGCATATTGTTTTAAACGACGAGGGGTCGGGCCGGGGCTTAGCCCCGACCCGTGGTTCCACCATCCATCCATATGACCAATGGACTTGTAATGTGCGTGGGTGTTATAAATTGGTTTTTAAAATGGTTTTGTCCACTAAACATTCATCGCCACTTGCCACACATATATTCGCCCTTATTAACTCAACTCTTTTCATATTAGTGCGTGGTCATATGGACCTTGTGACCGTGGTCTTGGCGGTTAGGGGCTGGAGGCACCCTAACCGTCCTACAGTTTGGACCAGTTTTCGGTTACGCATGTTACTGGGTTTAAACACGCATTTTGGAGCGTCTTCTTGGTTCAAGGACACAGAGGTGCGTTTTGGCGAACCAGTGACAGCAAGCTTGAAGGAGGAAAATGGAGGAGGCCTAACTTCTTCATCTTTTGGCCGATTGAGGTGCTGTAAAAGCCCAGCTAGGGGTTTTTGGACGTG
>SNQJ01S0005402.1:41707-53743 GCA_010110895.2 Picea sitchensis | reverse complement strand
ATTTACAAGAAGATACATGAACTTAACACATAAGTTTATCTTGCATATTTTAACACATGAAGCAAGGTCCTGTAAAGTTTATTTTAATGAAGTAGAGGGTGCTTGCATAGCATAACAAGTCAGCCTTCTATTTTTAGATCACCTAAAAAACCCGTTGCCTCCTTCCTGAAGTTCCCAAGGGCAGACACGCTAAGGTGGAAGGAAATGTAACCCAGCTACGATTTAGGAAATTACAACAACCTTAGAGATGAAGGAAAAGGTAAAATGATCAAAAAGCGTCGGCTCTGGTCTTCTTCGCAGAAAGAAAAAAAATGAAAAAGAAGCCAAGTCGAGTGATCAAACATTTGACCAGAGGCAAATAAAACAAGGGCTGCAACTGTAACGGAAATCCCCTTTAGTGGCTCCTTGTGGCAAGGTTGTAAACTTACAATATTGTTTGAGAGGTTAGGAGTAAAGCTACGCTGGCTTTATGGAACAGGTTTAACAATAAAACGAGGTAATATGTCGTGTAAGGCAGGGAATTTTAGCTCCAACAGGCCACGGGTAAAGCACTACCCTTTATCCACACCAGGGAGCAACGGGATAGACGGTTTTGCACGATGAAATCGAAGTGCCCAACTATACCCCCTTCCCTTATCTCAACTCTTGAATGGAGAGGAGAAGCCTGTCGTGTAAAGGAAGGATGTCGGGCAGAGGCCTTCTAATAATTTGAACGCAGAGCCAAAATTTACTGAACATACTTATCAAGGGGGGGGGAATTTTACAACTCTGCCAATATATCTTATAAATTCGCTGAACTACCCTCCAAAAAAAGGGCTTCCATTTAACACAGACCTCTACTTCGAGTCCGAATAAGTTTCATAATAAACGCACATAAACCACCAGCAATAAACAACTTCAATAAAATTTCAGACGGAACGTAAATAAATCTATCTAATCTTTTTCAAATCAATAAGCAATCCAAGCGTAAGTCCCAAGCATTCTACTCTACAGTTTATAAGAGCATACCTTTTCCTCTTCGCCTGCCTCGATGACGTCTGTGCGTTCCGTGTCGCTCCTGCTCCTTCTCGCCGATCATCGAGACTACACCGGTACCTCCCAGCCAATCGCTAGGGGTACTCTGCTTCCCCCTTAGCCCACTGAGCCGCAAAGGGGACACACAAATCCAGATGGTAAGCCTAGATTCCCAGCTCGCCTCGCAAGGCCAAGCTACTACTCCAATCCGAGCTGAGAACTCCCAACTCCTCACAAGAAATCAGTCAAGTTACAATCTGGCAGCGTAATGTTACGCTAACAGCCCATCCCCCTTCTTCCTCATCTTCCCTTTCTTTTATAGAGTTTTCAGGCCCACCCTTGCCCCAAATCACATTTAATTTAAGTTTTAAGGAAAACCCTCTAAAAATTCTCTGTCTTACAAGTGTCACTCATCCCCCACGTTTCTCCAAAATTATTTTCTTTAAATTTATTAAAAGGCTCATTTCCCTATTTTTATTATTCCCTTTCTTTCCCTTTTTTTTTTTTTAAACCAAAAAGGTAAATGCGCTAATTAATCTTTTCATTTTATTTTTAAATTCATAACTTTTTATACTCCCATACGTTAAATAATTTTATTTCTTCTTTAAAATTTTAAAACCACGGATTTCAATTCATTTATCCCTCTCTTCACTTTACCCCCCCCTAAATTTTAGAAGACTCAAACCATTACTAAGTGGGTTTTAGGTTACATCCTTATTTTCATTTTTATAGGGTCCCCCTTTTTTTAAGGTTAATCAAAATTTTATCTTAAAGAAGTTTTTTTTTTTTTTTTCCTTTTTTCTTTTTTTTTTGACTTAGGTTTAGATTTTGAACTGGGCGACAATTGTTTAGGGGAGTCGTTTTAAGAATTTCTTAAGGTGTTAATGTCTTAGGGCCATCTAGGTTGGTTTCTTTCTCAACTTCAATGCGACGTGCCCTTCAGGACGCACCACGTGCTCCAAGGGTGCCACTCGCCTCGTTCGTTTCTTTTGCGCGACGTGCCCTTCAGGATGCACCACGTGCTCTAAGGGTGCCACTCGCCAACTTGTGTTTCTTTTGTGCGACGTGCCCTTCAGGGTGCACCACGTGCTCCAAGGGTGCCACTCACCAACTTGACTAATTGGTAGACATCTATAACCCCTGGAGTCAACACTCCGCCAGGTGAACTTGTGGGAGACTAAGGGCTCTAAGGAATAAGGCCCCCGCCTTATTGCGCGCCCCTTAGAATCATCAAGAGCGACTGTCGCAGTTTTCCCTCACAGCATCGTGGATCCTCTCGAACTAGGTAATCGTTAACCTACAGTTCAAGCCATGACGAGAGTGCTAGTAGGTTGTGGCAGGGCTGCTGTCCACACCTCTCCCTCAACCTCTCTGGAAATCGTGTGGCCCCTTTACTCCATATGTGAGTCTGGTCGGCAAGCTATCGTCAGCCTGCATCATCAACAATCATGTTAGAACATGTCAATCATCAAATCATCAAATCAATGAAATATCACAGTAAATAAATCAACCCAATTAGCACACTCCCTAACTCAATCCAAAGTCCAAGGGGTTCCACCAATGCCTCTGCATCATCAAGGTCCAAAACCCTGCACACTCAATAAAACTGAGTCAATAACACCTGTCTACATCAAATAGTAAAACCTCATGTTGTCTATCATAATGCATCATAATCAAGTATAAATGTTTTTAACATCAGAAAAGTCCAGATCACTTGTGAGTAAGTGTCCTCAAATAATAAGTTTTCTCAGTGCACCAGAGCGAGATGTTACAGTGACTAATTTCAGATGTGAAAATTGTTTCCTAGTGATCTAACTAATAATGAACAACTTTACACTGAAATTATTGACTAAAACCATATGTAGCAGATGTTGGAGTTACTTCACACACACCTAGGATTTCTTTTTCCTAAGGTTTTTCCTTGTTTATTAGTCATAACTAGTCATTATCCAGTCTCCTATATTTTAGGGGAGAAAATTCCACCTGGAGAATATTCTCTTTCAGTTGACACTTCAATTTGACTAGTTGAGTTGAGTTTAGATGTTGCATTGGGATCATGACCATGATAATTCAAAATTTCTTTGGGATCATCACCAAAATGGCACATTAGCCTTGGTTCCCTGAGTTAACTCCTCACTACTCTTTGTTCAGTCAGTTAACTGAAGACTAGTTGACTAGTTAACTCAGACTAGGTGGCAGTTCACTCCCGTAACTTCCTGAGAGACTAGACTAGGTGGTAGTTTACTCCCGTAACTGTTGGTGTGTGTCCAAATCACTCTAGACCACCACTATGGCACATTGGTTCACCTCAATTCGAACTCATTGAGTTATACATAGTATATCATGTGTAAATTATTTATTATTCAGAACGGTTAATGAGAATTCTTCCATTCTTTCTCTCCTTCTTCTTCTTTCTCCAATTCTCTCTACAAATGTGTGTATTATTATTTATCTAGATCTATTCTGTGCAGGTTCAACACATTTACATGGTATCAGAGCCGACAGACTTCTAAGCAAAAGATACACCAAATTATTTTTGCAGGTACTGAAGATTGAAGAACACAGAAAAGATGGAATATATGTTTTACTCACCGATAATACTTCTCATGCATCATAACTATTTGGCGTGGAAGAAAAAGATTCTAATTATTCTCAGAAGTAGAGGCTTATACCAAATAACCATGGCAATGTAAGTAGAGCTAGATTCTGTCGATGAGAAAAATGACTTTCTCAATAAACAAGATATGACCATAGGATGTATCCTCTATTTTATTTCTCCTGAAATTCTCCATCAAGTAAATGATGACTCACAAGAATTCACTCCAAATGATTTATGGAGCAGATTGGAGGTTTTATTTGGAAATAAGGAATAATGCATGCAAAATGTTGACAATATAGAGAATGTAGAAAAGCCACTGGAAGATAAATCATCTCAGTTTGAAGAGCCTTCTACACAAGTATCTACACAAATTTGTATCCCATTAATTGAAGATGATGTCTACTCCATTTCATATTTTTTTTTCTGAATTTCATGTGGAATATATATGGCATGCATCTCAGGGGTCACATGTAGACACTTTTCCATGCGCAATGGATGCATCTCGAGTGACAAAAAGGGGGTTGCGCAAATTAGACTCCATTCTGATATTTTCTGAGCACAATTTGTAGAAACAAATTGGATATTTGAATTCCTCTCAGGAAAATATCCAATTTCAAAAAAAAAATCTTCCAAAATGGAGTCCGATAACTGAAGTTATGATCATTTTAAAATCAACAAAATTTCAACGTTTTTCCGGAAACGACCACACGGTTTTCAAAATTTCATCCAAACTTTATTTGGATATTCTTCATTACAAGAAGATAAATTGGATATGTTTGGACATCTCAATGTTGCATATACTTCATCAGATCCGTGCAGACATCTACATCTTCAACAAAATCTTCAACGAGCACAAACTTGCACAGTTGCGAGGTCTTCTTGGAGTGAAGGACACAATTGCTTAACAACTGTTTTTTGTTCCTTCTCATTTTTTTTATTTTTTTTATGCATTGTAATTTGAGAGTATTTTTTTTGGCGTATTGTAATTTGAGAGGGGCGGTTTACCATGAGTTTTTCCCTCTTTCCTCATTTATTTCAATGTATCTTTTGTATTTTGGTGCCTAACATGGCCTCGTTGTCGGAACCCATTCTTTATTTTCACCATAGTGATGTTCAGGGGGGGTGTTGGAGTTACTTCACACACACCTAGGATTTATTTTTATTAAGTTTTTTCCTTGTTTATTAGTCATAATTAGTCATTATCTAATCTCCTATATTTTAGGGGAGAATATTCCACATGGAGAATATTCTCTTTCAGTTGACACTTCAGTTTGACTAGTTGAGTTGAGTTTAGATGTTGCATTGGGATCATCACCATGCAACATTGGGATCATCACCATGATAATTTGACCTTTCTTTGGGATAATCACCAAACTAGTGCATTAGCCTTGATTCCCTAAGTTAACTCCTCACTACTCTTTGTTCAGTCAGTTAACTGAAGACTAGTTGACTAGTTAACTCAGACTAGGTGGCAGTTCACTCCCGTAACTTCCTGAGAGACTAGACTAGGCGGTATTTTCCTCCCGTAACTATTGGTGTGTGTCAATATCACTCTAGACCACCACTATGGCACATTGGTTCACCTCAAGTCGAATTCATTGAGTTATACATAGTATATCATGTGTAAATTATTTAGTATTCAGAATGGTTAATGAGATTTCTTCCATTCTTTCTCTCCTTCTTCTTCTTTCTCCAATTCTCTCTGCAAGTGTGTGTATTATTGTTTAGCTAGATATTTTTTGTGCAGGTTCAACACATTTACATAGTATCAGAGCCGACATACTGCTAAGCAAAAGATACACAAAATTATTTTTGCAGGTACTGAAGATTGAAGAACACAGAAAAGATGGAATATATGTTTTACTCACCGATAATAATTCTCATGCATCATAACTATTTGGAGTGGAATCCAAAGATTCTACTTCTTTTTAGAAGTAGAGGTTTATACCAAAAAACCATGGCAATGAAAGTAGAGCCTGATTCTATCGATGAGAAAAATGACTTTCTCAATAGATAAGATATGGCCATAGGATGTATCCTCTATTTTATTTCTCCCCAAATTCTCCATCAAGTATATGATGAATCAAAAGAATTCACTCCAAATGATTTACGGAGAAGATTGGAGGTTTTATTTGGCAATAAGGAAGAATTCATGCAAAATGTTGACAAGATAGAGAACGTAGAAAAGCCACTAGAAGATAAATCATCTTAGTTTGAAGAGCCTTATACACAAGTATATACACAAATTTGTATCCCATTAATTGAAGATGATATCTACTCCATTTCAATTTTTTTTTCTGAATTTCATGTGGAATATATATGGCATGCATCTCAGGGGTCACATGCAAACACTTTTCCATGCGCAATGGATGCATCTCATGTGACAAAAAGGGAGCCTCCCAAATAAGACTCCATTCTAATATTTTCTGAGAACAATTTGTAGAAAAAAAAATTTATATTTGAATTCCTCTCGGGAAAATATCCAATTTCAAAAAAAAAATCGTCCAAAACGGAGTCCGGGAACTAAAGTTATGATCATTTTAAAATCAACAAAATTTCAGTGTTTTTCCAGAAACAGTCGTATGGTTTTTAAAATTTCTTCCAAACTTTATTTGGATATTCTTCATTACAAGAAGATAAAGTGGATATGTTTGGAAATATCAATGTTTCATATACTTCCTCATATCCATGAAAACATCTACATCTTCGACAAAATATTCAACGAGCACAAACTTGCACAGTTGCATGGTCTTCTTGGAGTGAAGGACACAGTTGCTTAGCAACTATTTTTTGTTCGTTCTCATTTTTTTTTATTTTTTTTATGCATTGTAATTTGAAGGGGGGGGTGGGGGGTTTCCAATGAGGTTTTCCCTCTTTCCTCGTTTATTTCAGTTTATCGTTTGTATTTTGGTACCTAACATGGCCTCGTTGCCGGGACCCATTCTTTATTTTCACCATAGTGATGTTTAGGGGGGGTGTTGGAGTTACTTCACACACACCTAAGATTTCTTTTTTCTAAGTTATTTCCTTGTTTATTAATCATAATTAGTCATTATCCAGTCTCCTGTATTTTAGGGGAGAATATTCCACGTGGAGAATATTCTCTTTCAGTTGACACTTTAGTTTGACTAGTTGAGTTGAGTTTAGATGTTGCATTGGGATCATCACCATGCAACATTGGGATCATCACCATGCTAATTCGACCTTTATTTGGGATCATCACCAAACTAGTGCATTATCCTTGATTCCCTGAGTTAACTCCTCACTACTCTTTGTTCAGTCAGTTAACTGAAGACTGGCTGACTAGTTAACTCAGACTAGGTGGCAGTTCACTCCTGTAACTTCCTGAGAGACTAGACTAGGTGGCAGTTTACTCCCGTAACTACTGGTGTGTGTCCAGATCACTCTAGACCACCACTATGGCACATTGGTTCACCTCAAGTTGAACTCATTGAGTTATACAGAGTATATCATGTGTAAATTATTTAGTATTCAGAACGGTTAATGAGAATTCTTCCATTCTTTCTCTCCTTCTTCTTCTTTCTCCAATTCTCTCTGCAAATGTGTGTATTATTGTTTAGCTAGATCTATTCTTTGCAGGTTCAACACATTTACAACAAAAACAACTAGATCAAAGATGAATCATCAATACATAAGAGACAAGATAATTGTGTTTTGTAACTTTATCCAATCCTTTAAATATGAGGAAAAAACTAGTCCTCTCAGTGTCACCAAGACAGAGGAAAAAACCAGTCCTCTCAGTCAATACAATGTCACCAAATATGAGGAAAACCTTATCTTCCAAAAACCATACAAATCAGAAAGACAAAAATCCACAATATTCTGGAAATCTCCTCTACCCATGAATCTGTTTTAGACCACATGTACGTCCAATTGGCGTCATCTATCATCGTATACAGATATGGACCTGCCCAAAAAATCAGATATGTGATTCACCTTACTAGAAACCCACATATATACGCAGTTTGATCGACTGCAATCTGAGTATAACCTATATGTTATTCATCCTTATACAACCCATGTATATACATGCTTCATCCTCCTGCAAATCACATGTAGTATGAAAAATACGCTCCACACGTGTGACCTTCTTCGTGTCTCTCTTCAAGGCCATATTCCCCAGCTTGTATACTCTCCCTTTGTTGAGATCACAAGCCTCTTAGCACAAGTGTAGACTCATTTTATGCTAACTCCATTCTTCCATGTGATAATTATGTCACAATGATTTCTCTCCTATATATACAATCCTTAGGGGTCACCATAAAATCCCCCCCACAAGTCAATATCAAATTAGGCTTTCCTTGTGGGTGTGAAGCCCCAACACAATCCCACAAATATCATCATCAAACCCATGAATCCCCCACTCAAATCTAAGGGGGTTTTCTCCAAACCGAAATTTGGATGTGGTGCCACATATCCAACACCTAGGGTTATCTAAGAATACCTGCCTAAAGCTACAAAAATCAACACCTTAGCCATAACTTTATGTTGTTTACTCACAAATATTTATTCATGCTTCAATAGTCTGATATGAAATTTCTTTGGCCAACAATTTTTAGCAACATATTTTGGTAGGCGATGTGGGCCTTGTGTGCATCCATAAATTCTGAAGTATGTATACTACTTCCCCATGTACCAGTTACTTATACTCTTCAAGGATACTATGGCTCCTCGAGGTTATCTATGGGGTGTATGGCTAAATATGATGATGAATAGTGGTACTAGGAAATATTCACATATGTCATAAAAATACTTCTTATAAGTCATATCACATAATTGTGAATACTGTATGTGTACAATGTGTAGGGTAGGGTTCCATTACCATCCTAAATCAGGAAAATGAATTGAATAACAAACAACATCAATGAGGTAAGAAGAAATATAAAAACCCACTTTCTTCATTTCTGGATTTCTGAAGCATTCTTGAAGATGTTGAAGGTGAGGTTTTGAGCCAAGTTGAAAACTTTCCCTTTTTTTACCACAAAATGAGCCACAGGAGTCCATTCCATATGGTAATGTGTAATGGTTTCTTCACCATATAATTTTCATATCATGGACTATAGTAATTACAGGGTCTTTTCAAATACCAAAATGGAATCAATCTTTCATTTTTATTTACATAATATATCTCTTCTTCTCACCACTCCTCCACGAGTTCATCAAAGTTCAAATGATCTTCCCCGAATTTTTGTAGGAACATTTTATTCAGGGATACCTCAGATTCTAGTAGATGGTACCTAGTGTTGAAGTCCCGTGAACTTAGATAGGTTATGATATCTTTTAATTCATTAACCACAATATTTGTGTTAGCATCTATATGTGTGAAAACCCATCTTGGAGCATTGTTGTAGGGGAACAATATCGAGCGAATGACTATGGCATATATATACCATTTTCTTAATGTTTTGATACACAACAATATCATCATCTTCTACAGGGAAGTATTTTGTGTTGAAGATTATGTAGATCTCATCTAATATTGAACAATTTTCTATCCCATTGATGTAATTTTTGTCAGACTTCAACACATCATTTGGGTTTCTAGATGGCGCAGGTACATTAGCCAGGGGGAATTTTCCCCTTCTTATCTTTGGTTGCAAAATTTTGTTGCCTTATTTTCTTGCATCAAATAATTTCAAAATAAGTCTATCTGAAGGTTAAATTGGAAGTAAAATAACTTTGGAAATAGGCTAAATGCATACCTCAGTGCTTCACCATTTTGTAGAGTAAACTAGCTTAGGGATTTAGTTCATAGAACTTCTTTCGCACTCTCAAGTCTTGTATAATGTGTGATAAAGGTTTCACTTTATATTTTAAGTATTTTGAACTTTTTCTGAACCCTCTGCATTTAATATGGGTGGATTACATCTAGTATTCGGCAAAGACAATACAATGCCATTAATGATTTCGGGGGGAAGCTCCTCGAACTCATTTCATCGGGTTATATTTTTAGAATAACACTGTCGGAGGTGAGTTATTGGGAGGGTGAAGGCCTCAGAAAATATAATCATGATAGTTCTCTTCTAATAGTTTCGTCGAAAGGGTTTACCAAGAGCACACTATCGAGATAGGGTCCTTGACAAGTGTCATGGAGATTAGGCTCTTTAAGGTAGATTATTTTTGGAATTCCCTTGGTTATTTATCATGAATATTTTTGACACTTGTCTACTCAAGGAAAATTTTGTGTGTTTGTATCCCAACATATCTTGTCACAAACCTTTGTCGAATCCCTTGGTTTTTTTTTTTAATTAATTCCATGCACTACATCTTCCAAGCCTTATTATCTTTTGATTAGTTTTGTAGACTTATGCTTCATTAGACAATGTTTTTGGAGGGGATATGTCATAATGTATTGTCACGTGCATGTTAAATCTGATGAAAAATTTTCAATTGATTATCATTCCCGACCTCGGGTATGTGCTAATCGAAGATGATAATAAAAATATATGTGATTGGTCTTAAGACGATTATCATAGAATCTTATTAATACACAAGAGCATATATTTTTTTTAATATAAGGTTCTTAAGATTCTATAGGCTAGGTTCTTGGGCTAATTCATGTTCGATATATATTCGTCGAGATAGAGATATCAGATTCCCCTCATTGGGAAGACAAAGGCTCATGGGAGGGTCTGATAGAAATACCTGATAGGTCGTCGGGTTCATAGTTTTGAAAGGTATGCAATTGTAAACCATCTCTATGATTTCAAAGGTATAATTCTATAGGATTTTCGGGTAGGTTTCTTCATCTTAGACTTAGAGTAACAACAATATCTTATCAACGATAAGTAGTCATGTGAATTTTTTAGTTCGATAGGATTCTAAATTTTTTAAAAATTAGATCTTAGTCGTCTCGAGTGTGTTAGGGTTTATACATGCATTGGATATATGGGTGAGTAGATATCCATGGAATAAGGTCAAACCAAGAATTCATAATCGACAAGACTAATCGAATACTATCATACATTCTTTCTTCTGCATATCCTGCATGGGTACTAGATCTGTGTTGAAATTTCCCTCAACCCAACACTCGACATTTAATTCTGAATAAATCACTTATTGAATAAAATCACAACTAAATTATCAACTAAAAATTACAATGGAATCATAAATACGAAAACAAAAAATCTCATGAAAAAGACACAAATATATTATTCTCATCAACTAAGCTTATAATTCAAATAACTTCAAATCTTATAAGGGATCCCTTACTGGGAAAATGACCCAAATAGAAAAGAGACAGTACATTTGTGCCTGACTAGCTGATCTACTACCAAACCTATGGTAATATATTGTATTGCACTATCTTCACAACTATTATGTTGAAACTCACACTATCTACATGACCTATACTAGAATACCTGCATTGTCCATGGTAGATCGTCCTTCTACTATATGACTACTCTCTCTCTTCCTTTGGCCTATATATCTATATGGAAGTCCTTCTCCACCTATCCAAGATATATTTGAATCACATTCCTTTTTTATATAACTCTCTTTGCATCAACACTTGGATGAAAACTCTTCACCCAATCAATGAGATCTCCTCACTAATTCATGTGTAAGAAAAATTTATTATTTTCTTCTACACTCTCGAATGACTCCACACTAACAAAAGTCCTTCTTTGATATCTTTTTGTAAAAGTGTCTTCTCCTTTAACCTAGTGTTTCTTTTATAATATTGAGTTATGATCTAACCCTAATTTTCAAAGTGATTGATGGTTGAGATTACTTCTCGCCTCACTTGAGATCAATGACTATTATTTAATTCACTGATGCTAATTAAACAATTTCCTTAAATAAAAATAAAATCACTAATAAAATAACTTTAATTTAATAATTAATTTAATTAAAGTAAAGTCAATTATAGAAGGGTTTAGACGATTTCCACATGCTAGACACAAGCCAATGTGGAAGTACATGTATGATGCTACATGCATCAACAATCTGATCACCTACCTTATCATCATAGTATGTGTATAGAAGTTTAGATAGGGGTGCCCATCAATTTCTCCTAAGATGGAAGAAATTGAAGAGTGGTTGTTGCAATCACAACAATGCAGAAACAACGAAGGATATTGTGTGGCTTGGGAAAATACTTGAAGATTGTAACATCTCGCTCTGGCGCACTGAGAAAACTTATTCTTTGAGGACACTTTCTCGCAAGTGATCTGGACTTTTATGATGTTAAAACATTTATCCTTGATTATGATGCGTTATGATAGATGACATGATGTTTTACTCCTTTGACGTAGACAAGTGCTATTGACTCAGTTTTATTGAGTGTGCAGGGTTTTGGACCTTGAGGATGCAGAGGCATCGGTGGAACCCCTTGGACTCTGGATTGAGTCAGGGAGTGTGCTATTTGGGTTGATTTATTTACTATGATATTTCATTGATTT
>SNQJ01S0005402.1:20217-30897 GCA_010110895.2 Picea sitchensis | reverse complement strand
GTGGAAAACTAGGGTTTTCGCAGAGCTCTCATCGCTATCAGTCCATACTTAGGATTAAAAAAAGTATATCTTGTAATGTGATTATTATTATTGCAAGGTTATTTGATTAAAAATATATAATGGTGTTGTCATTGTGGTAAAGATATGGTAGTTTTATTGTGATGGATAATGCATAAGACGTAATGGGATTGTAATTCATTGGCAAGGTTATGGTAATATAAATGTAATGTTTATTTATTTTATGGTAATGTTATTGTAACTTCATTGCATTGGTAGCATACAAGGAGTAATGTGATTGGTGATTGATGTTTTAGTTGCAAGGTTATTATAACATAAGATGTGAGGTTGTTAAGATAATGTTATTGTAATTTTAAGGTATATGTAACATATAGGATGTATTGAGATTGTTAATTAATTTCAGGGTTAGTACTATAATTGGAATTGTCCAAATTCACAGTTGTATGATATCATACTCTTTGATTGATAAAGCTAGTCGCTCTGTATATAAGTTTGTGTGTGTGATTACTTTTGTGTAAAGAATCCAGTGTCGTATCAAGAGTCTCAGGCCCTTTAAAGGCAGGGTTTCCACTCTTGCGACACACCTCTAAGGTCGTATCAGTAGTCTCGGGCTCTTTAAAGGCAGAGTTCCCACCACTGCAACCTCCTGACAAAGATTATTAGTTTTTGCTTGAGCAGTCGGCCAGGAGCCTATCTGACATTCTCTCTCTCCGGAGCATAGAACTAAGATTAAACGCCCTTCTTTCCTGTGTAGAAATAGTAAAATATACTACTATGGATTCTTCCATCTGTGTTCGTAATGTACATAACACAGTATGTCATTTAATGCTTGCAGTTACTTGTTGTGCACTTTATGTCTATGGTCGTTTAATGCCTGCAGTTACTTGTTGTGCGCCTTATGTCTTCTTGTTGTGATCATCATGGTTGCGTCTTGTTAGTCGTCGGATGGAGATGTAGAGTCAAGTGTGTCTGTTCCTTTTTACACGCACGCACACACCTTAAACAAAAAAAAAATTGCACCTGTTAAAGAGTTGTTGTTGTAACGAGGAGGATGTCACAAAGATTTGTAGGAGAAACAAGTGAATTACTCCTCTTCTAGTTGACAATACTTTTTCAATAAAGTTAGACAATAATATTATATTTTATGATCGAACTAAGCACATCAACACAAAGTATCACTTGATCCGATATCATGTAGATGTAAAGAATATTCACTTGAGACATTGCTCCACCAATGATTATATTGCATACATCTTCACCAAAGTGCTCAGAAGAGATTTTTTTGAAAAGTTTAAAACAATGCTTGGACTCACAAATACCCCTTTGGATTAAGGGAGGGATGTTGGACATGTAATACTTGTGATTTAATTACTTATGTAAATATC
The DNA here is from genome assembly GCA_010110895.2 of Picea sitchensis. Classification (NCBI taxonomy): domain Eukaryota; kingdom Viridiplantae; phylum Streptophyta; class Pinopsida; order Pinales; family Pinaceae; genus Picea; species Picea sitchensis. Next base: position 29,494 of record SNQJ01S0005402.1, on the reverse strand, counting down.
ATTGTAAATATCACTAATAGGATAAATATGAAGAGTCGTAGGAAAAAGGAAGAGTCACACAGAAGGTGAAAACCAACCATCATTCAAATTTGTATTTATGAACATTTCACGTTAGTGAAAATAATCAAGTGTGGATTTATATTTTCTTCCATAACTAGTATGTCAAAGAAAATGTCAATACATTTTTCTTAAAATGGTTTTATACTATATATTTTTAATGAGAGAAGAAAAACACAACATATGTAAAACTTAAAGAACGTAGGTGGAGCTTTGATGGCCATCTTATGCAACTGAGGCTAAACACAGAGTTCAATTGATTTGAATTGAATCATGATTAAATATCTTATTATAACTTTGTAGTAAGTATTTAATTGTTTTGACAAAGTTGAGTGAATTGTCCAAACATTTCTTTGACTTGGAAGATGAAAAAAAATCATTGTGATGGTTTTCCTTTTGATGCAAGTGGACACTTGTCTCAGTAGTAGTATCAGAGCAATATTCTCTTTATTTTTTCTTAGTCCATGTATCCGATGAGGTCAAGGTATAAAGAGTTGGGTCTTGAACTAATTTTTCTTGGGGAATACCACTCTCACCGGCCTAAGCGGGCTCCCATTCCAGATGAAAAGAGAGATGATGGAGCATGAGATCCTATCAATTTGTTTCTCGAGGAAGCTATCTTGTGATAGATGAATGAGAAAAATTTAACCTAGATCCTTCAACTATTGCCAATTATGGCCAAGACACCTTCAACAAGCAACCATTTCTGAGGTGTGACACCCTTCAAGGTACAATTTAACTTTAACATTCCTTTATTTGAAAGAAATATAGATTTATATGCTTTGGATAAATGGTTAAATCTATTAGAGGGTTATTACATTGTTCAATTTTTTTTGAACATTGAAAAGATCACTTTTTCACTCCTTAAGGTCCTTCTCTATGTCAAATATGAGTGGAGACATTATTGGGAGAGACATGACAGAAATGAGTCTACAACATATAGGAAAAAATCCACTTGGGTGGATTTTGTTGATGCCCTCAAGGAGGAATTCTACCCTATGTGAAACAAATCAGTGTTTCTCTTCACAAGCTCTGATACCATGTGAATTTTTCACAAAGAACCTACATAGTAGAAAATGAACACACAAAGATTGATAGAGAGAATATAAGAGAGTAGAATGAAATAATTGTATTAATTGTATTCCACACTCAAAGAGTTAATAATTAAAATAGATATAGGATACATGAGTAACAAATGTGCAATTGTAGTTATCTAGAGAGATCTATACACTCACTAATATAAACTGAAGTAATATGCCACCTATTCCTAGTTAACTGATCCATGCAATCATCAGTTAACTCAGTCACATGTGTGGAAGTGAGAGAAACACATGCAATTGTTGGTGATTAAATCAAGGTTGCCATACATGAGTAGCTTCCACTAGTCTAACTGAGTGTAAATGAGTATGTACTGAAGAGGAGAACCCTATTTTGTAGGGGAATATTCTCTAGAGATAAAATTCTCATCTAAGGAAGCATTCTCAACATTGGACTATCAACCTAAGGAAAATAATTACCTAGGTGAGTGTGTAATATCTGCAACACCCCCCTTGAACACTACTAGGGTGTAAATGATTAAAGGGTACCAAAAACCAAGGCCATGTTAGGTACCCATTATAAAATTCATCTAAGAATAAAACATCTAAAAAGAGAGGAAAGAGGGGAAACATCTTGGGAAAATCCCCCCCTCAAAGTAAAATGTATCAAAAAATGAAGAAGGAAAGACAATTGTTAAGAAATCGTGTCCTTCACTCTAGGATGATTGCACATGAAGGAACTTCTTCTCAGTAAATGTGTTGGTGAATATGTAGATGTTTGTACAGATCTAATGAAATAGATGCACCGGTGAGATGGTGCATGCAAAAGTGTCTGCATGTGGCTCTTGAGATGCATGCATGGTACATGCAAAAGTGCCTCCATATGTATTTCGAGATGCATGCATGGCACATGAAAAAGTGTCTACATGCATCTCCTGAGATGCATTCATGGCACATGCAAATGTGTTTGCATGTGGATCCTGAGATGCATGCATGGCGCATGCAAAAGTGTCTACATGCGGATCCTAATAGGCATGCATGGTGCATGGAATTTTTTTGTATGAATCTCCTGAGATGCTTACATGAGGCATGCATAAGTGTCTGCATGTGACTCATGTGTAGAAGGATCTTCATACTGAGAGGTTTTATCTTCCGGTGGATTTTCTGTTGGATCTAACTTGTCAATCTTCTACATTAAATCTTCACAATCTTCCTTATTCCCAAATAGAAACTCCAATATAGTCCATAGTTCGTCCAGAGTTGAGAGTGATTCCTTCTTTACATTATATTGTAGTTCAGGAGAAAAAGGTAAGTCTGAGATCCATGTCTTGTGTGTTTAGAAAATCATTTTTCTCATTGGCAGAATCAAGCTCTATTTCTATTGTCATGGATATCCGGTATAAGCCTCTACATATGAGCTGATGAACAGTTTTTAGCTTCCACTCTAAGTAGTTATGAGGTGTGAGAAGTATTTCTGACGAGTAATCCATATTTTCTAGCTGCATCTTCCTCATGTACCTACAAATAGAAATTTTTATGTCTTTTGTCCTAGAAATCAAGGCTCTAATACCATGTGAAATGAATTGTTTCTCTTCACAATCTCTGATACCATGTGAAGTTTTCACAATGAACTTAGCTAGTAGAAAATGAACACACAAATCTTTCCAAAGAGAAGAGAAGAGAGTAGAATGAAAGAATTGTATTAATTGTATTCCATAATCAAAGAGTCGATAATTTACAATAGATATAGACTACATGAGTAACTAATGCACATTGCACCATTGTAGTGATCTAAACAGATATAGACACTCACTAACAAAAACTGAAGTAATCTTCCACCTAGTCCTAGATAACTCATCCACGTAATCATCAATTAACTGAGTCACATGTGTGGAATTGAGAGAAATACATGCAATTTTTTGTGATCAAAACTGAGGTTTCCATGCATGAGCACATGGGCTTCACTGAGTGAACATGTGACATATCATGTTCGTTAGTGGGATATTAAACAATACGGTCCCTAATTTCACTAGATATTATAAAATACCCCCCAAAATCCGTTTATTCAACCCCCCTCCCAATATATCGTTCTAATTATAAAAAGCCCTATTTTTACCAAATATTCTAGGTATTGATTTTTTTCATGACATTTTATATACCCTTTTTATTTCTACTCCTAACATAGAGACATGACACGACTCTTGTAACCTTGCAAATCACAAAAATAACCAAAAACTAAGCAAATGTGGACTAACATACCAACATAGTTAAAATTCCATTGTAGTAAAATAGACTCGTTTTCAAGGGCTTGGTGTTATGTTAGTTTTACCCCTCTCTTCAATCAAATACATGCTCATGCATTCCTCAATGAAGGGAGGTTTATGTATATGGATATCTATTTGTACAACTAGAAGGTGGGCCACCTTGATATGTAACTTTGTCCCTTTGATCTTTAATCTCGTGGACATCTTAATAAACAAGAAATACCTATATATCAAACTTGTCTTTTTGTTAATATTCAAGCAAATGCTCTGCCCAATAACCCATTCCTATTTTCTCATCTTTCACCATCAAATCTATGAACTTTGCAACATACTAAAATTATTTTAGGACACCTGAATAAACAACCTCCAACATGTTTTCTTATAAACCAATGCTACAAAATTAACTCACATTATAAATGATTCCAAATTCTAAACTACTTGCAATTAAATTGCTATTACTACACAAAATGCAATAGTGACATGATGTTTTTATAGTGTCTTTTTAACTATAAAAAAAACCAAGAGAGAATACTACTACAATTGTTTTGCAAATATAAGTTCAAACAAAATATACAAATTTTCCCCTTTTAAGTTTAAGCCAAAAGAAATTATAATCTAAATTTCCTACTCTTAAACCTTAATACTAAAGTTTAGTGTTACATTTTAATCATAATCTCTTCATAAAACAATATTCTATAGTAACACTGTTGTGCATTCTAAAAATGGAATAGTTGTAGAATCATTATTGTGCATCTAAAAATGCAATAATTATTTTAATAAAAATGGATTGTATGTAAACCCAACTTAAACTCCAACTACCAAATAAATGCTTCCAATGATAATAAATTTACTTCAAATAAATATCTTAACACCAACTCAAAATTAATTGTCTAACATGTAACTATGTTCTCTATATATGATTTTTATAATAGTAAATACCTAATACTTTTTATGCACACTAAAAGCACAAACATCATGAAACCCATACATTTTCTAAAAAAAAATGGCTTGAAATCTTTTGACATTTTCTAAAAAAAAAATGGCTTGAAATCTTTTTACTATATACCCATATAAGTTGAAATTCATTTGGTGCACCATAACCATGTCAATCCTACTCTAATTACTATTTTGGACTTCGAGATTAATCGAATAACATATATCAAAAATCGTATATTCAAACATGTAAAATATTAATATTGGAGAGGTATGTCAAAACATTTTTGGTAGAAATGGATCCATATTGTCTTATCCAAAAGTCACATCCCATGGTTAACTATACACTCTTTCTATGGATAAATACACACAAAAATTCACAATGCTACTTTTTATAGGCATGGGGTTTGAATTTAGGTAAATGCTTTAAACCTGAATTCTTAGAACTTTTGAAAATGTTGGGTACATGATTATGTACTATAATAAATTAAATTGTTTTTCTATTTGAAAGTGTTTTATCCTTCGTGAGTTTGTTAGATTTCTAACTAAATTCATCATTTTAACTATTGCAAAAGCCACATGCATGTAATAATCTCGTAATTAAAACTACAAATGCACTGTTGTAATGAGATATTTGGATGTTGTAATGAGATATTTGTTGTACATGATAAGTCAACTGAGAGGGGGGTGAATCAGTTGTATAAATTTTTTTTCATTTTATAAGAAGATTACTTATTAATAAATAAATCATGCCTTTAACATTTAACTTACAGTAATACATTTAACCAATAAATATACAATCACATAAATGAAACAGTGACATAGTGATTTTTCATGAGGAAACCCAAAATGGAAAAACCTCTTCTTCTTATGAATGAAAGGCAAGCTCCAACTCTTCTTTACATTCTTATTTTATCTGAGCTACAACCCAGATGACGCTGCTACCTCTGTTTCTTCAGCACCTACTGAATGGAAGCTACAACTCCCAGATGCACAAGCACCAACTTGTACAGGAAACTTTTACAGTCTCCCCTTGCTTCTCCCTACCACCCTGAAATCATTCTCTGTCACAAAGAACTTGTAAACCAACTCTTTATCTTCTCTGTCAAGCAATAATCATTCAAATCCTCTCTGCACAATTCATTCTTGACCAAACCACTTAGATTTTCAATCTATGTATGTTTCTTCCCTTCTCTGTCTTTTCTCTTCCTCAAATTTTACAGAGCCATATATTTCCCATAATCCTCTCTGGTTTTTTTACTTTCTTGCAACAATCTCTTTATATATCTTCCTGTATCATCAGTGCATACAATCAAATCCTTAGGCTTCAAAGATTTAGTTACAATAACGTAATAACTTCCTTACAGTGATTATTATTGGCCAAGGCATCAAGACGAACAATATCCACATGATCAGTTTAAACATTTAACCAGCACCGTTCGATGAACATACATCTGTTTTAATTCTTCAGCATGGAATAACCCTTGAGCACTTTGGTAATCCACTTGTGCTAACCCATATGTCCATTGGCCATGACCACAGGTTAATCGAAATGCATTTTGCATTTCACATTTTGGCAATTCGACAATCTTGTGTTGAAGAGTCTTGACACTTCAAGTTACGAAACCCCGAAATAGGGCTTAGCTTCCTGCTATCTCCTCCCTCTCACATGACCATCGGCAGTAACCACTGCCTACACCAAAAATATATTTCGACGTTTCACATTTCGACACTTTTGTGATGAAGTGTTTTGATACTCCAAGTCTCGATCCCTGGTATTTTGGCGTTTTTCATTTCGTCGTTTCGGCATTTCGCATTTCGGCATTTTGGCATTTCTTGTGATGAATTGTTTCAACATTCCAAGTCACGAACCCCGAAATCTTCACTAATTTTTTTTTTTGGCGTTTTCATATTTCGGCGTTTCGTCATATCGGCATTTCGCATTTCGCGATTTCAACATTTCAGTATTCCTGTGGTGAAGTTTCTTGACACTCCATGTCGCGATCCCCGAAACTCCGAAATGGAGCTTGGTTGCACTAGCTCCTTCCTCAAGCCTTTGTCGATGTAACCATAGGTTATGACCAGGCGCATATTCGTAAAGTTCTTTCACGATTTCCCATTTCGGTATTTCGCATTTCGAAACTTTGGGACTCCTGTGATGAAGAGTCCTTCAACTCTCGGTATCCGAAACTCTGAAATGGAGTCGGATCAACGGTCCACGATCTCCCTCTGATAAATGACTCAAATTAAGTCGTGGTTTCAGTATTTCGACATTCGGGACTTCCTGATGTTGAAGTTTTTTCTTACCATGCAAAAATCCCGAAATAGAAATTCTCAAAATCCTGAAATAGAAACTCCCAAAATCCCGAAATAGAAACTCCCGGGTTCTTCATAGTTTCGCATTTCGGTATGTCGAGAGGTATGCTTATCTCTGAATTTGGAACCACCGTGCCTATGCAAACTGATCCACGCTTGTCCCTTTAGCATTTTTAGAGTTTGACATTAATGACAAAAACAAGTTATGTGCAAACTGCAATTCCTGCCAACAAACTCCCCCTTTGGCATTGATGGAAAACTTTAAATCTCTTCTCCCCCTTTTGACATCTATGACAAAGAAAACATGCTCCTCAGATATTCAACTAATACAAATTCCCTCTAAACGGATGAACTATCTTATTTGAGTCCTGCAGAGTATTTGTATCTAAGCCAGAGTCTTCTCCTTCTGATTCTTGGACATGTTCATCTGTATCTTCAACTTTGTCCTATGTAGAAGATTCAATATTGCTCACCTCTCTTACTGGGACTCCTTCATCAACCTTTTCTTATCATAACTGGATGACTCCCCCTGAGCAAAGAAAAACACTTGCAAAGATGTATCATTTTAGTAGCAATGCCCCCTATCAATAATAGTCAATAAAACTGTGCAGTCTGATTTTATAATGAATCCCTTGCAATCTTTGAGAATGAAATGAAATTACAGAGGGTAAACCCCCAGCTAATCCCCGAGACTATCAAATTGCATTTTAGGTAAAGGTTTAGTAAATACATCTGCAATCTGATCCTTTGTGCCAACATAATCCACTTTAATAACTTTAGACATAACCTGTTGTCTTAGAAAATGAAATTTAATGGGAATGTGCTTTGTTTTTGAATGCATAACAGGATTTTTAGAAATACTAATTGCACTGGTATTATCACAGAAGATAGGTATAGGGACATCATAATGAATATGTAAATCTTCCAGCATCTGTTTCGTCCATAGAATCTGAGTGCAACAAGTTGCGGCTGTTATGTATTCTACTTCAACAATAGACAGAGACACTGCTGATTGTTTTTTACTTGACCAACTTACAAGACACCCTCCAAGAAAAAATGTTGCTCCACTAGTACTCTTCCTGTCATCCACACAACCTGCCCAATCAGCATCAGTGAAAGCATATAAATCAAGCTGATTACCTGTAGGATACCACAAACCATACTCTGTTGTCCCCTTTAGATATCTGAAAATTCTTTTGATTGCAAGTATATGAGAAGTTTTTGGTGAAGCCTGAAACCGGCCAACTTGACAAACTGAATGCATAATATCAGCTCTTTTAGCTGTATCATAAAGAAGACTACCAATCATAGATCTGTATTTTGTCGGATCAACATCTTTAGTATCATCAAACTTACTTAATTTACAGCCAGTAACCACGGGAGTGCCAACTGGTTTAGACTCTTCCATCTGAAATTTCTTAAGAATTTCATTGATATACTTGGTTTGAGAAATGGAAATACCTTTATTAGAATGAGTAATTTGCAAGCCTAAGAAAAACTTCATTTCTCCTAGCATGGACATCTCAAACTCTTTTTGCATACTTTTAGCAAACTGTTTACTGAGCCTATTATCATCACTACCAAAAATTATATCATCTACATATATCTCAACAATGATCATGCTATCATTTTCTTCTTTAATATATAGATTACTATCAGTGTTATCTTTCTTGAATCCTTGTTGCCTCAAGTAATTGTCAAGTCTAGAATACAAAGCCCTTGGTGCTTACTTCAACCCATACAATGCCTTTTTCAACCTGTAAACATATTGTTCTGCTTCTTGTACCTGAAAAACCATCTGGTTGTTCCATAAATACTTCTTCCTCTAAATCATCATTCAAAAATGCAGACTTTACATCCATTTGGTAAACTTTAATGTGTTTAGAACTGGCATAGGCTAGAATTAGTCTAATGGATTCCATTCTTGCAATAGGAGAAAAAGTTTCTCCATAATCTATTCCTTCTACCTGTGCATACCCTTTACAAACCAATCTAGACTTGTTTCTAGTTATTTTACCTGATTCATCCATCTTATTTCTTAAAATCCATTTAGCCCCTATGACATTCTTATTCAAAGGTCTAGGAACCAATTCCCATGTCTTATTCTCTTCTATTTGACTAAGTTCTTGATTCATTGCTTTCATCCAATATTCATCTTTAATTGCTTCTTCAATATTTTTGGGTTCAATCAGAGAAAGTAAAGATACATGTTCATGATTTGAGGTGGATTCTTGCCTTCTGCTTCTTGTTCCAACACCTGCATTTATGTCACCAATTATTTGTTCTTCAGGGTTATTTTTTTGTATTCTCTTGCTTGGAGTCTTTGATGGAGTCATGCTTTTGGATGAAGTTGTGCCTTGTGTCAAAGTAGGAATTAATTGTTCACTGTCAGGAGCCTTAGTTTCTTCTGTTTTACTTACCTCATCATTCATTTTATGCGTGTTATCTATCTCATGTATTTGATGATTCTTTTGTTTAGATTTAGACTTCAAAAATGAGGACTCATCAAATTTCACATCTATGGCTTCAACTATTTTTTTCAATCTGAAGTTGTAACATTTATAAGATTTCCTTGAACAGGAATATCCAACCAATATGCCTTCATCAGTTCTTGAGTCTAATTTTCCCAGATTTTTATCAATTCTTTTAATGTAACACTTACTCCCAAAG
>SNQJ01S0005402.1:2358-18600 GCA_010110895.2 Picea sitchensis | reverse complement strand
CTAGAAGTGCAATCTCTTGAACATGTTCCTTATTTACTTGTCCTTATTTTCTTTCATTTATTTTCCAAACCTTTCTATATCTGACATCCTTGTTTTTCTCTGTAGATTTTTCTTCATCTTGTTTTATTGCCAATCTTGCGATCTCTGGGACCTAGTCTTTGTTCACATGTTCTTCCTATTTTCTTATCCATAATTTCTCATATATAATGTCAGTGTTCTCTTTCATGGAAGTATCAATCATGCTTCTACAATCACGAGCTATGTATCCATAGTTATGACATTTGTAACACTCAATGTTACATGGGGCCACATAGGCATTTCTTGCTTGAACATTTCTTTTATAATTCCTGCAATCAGCAACCTTATGTCCAAAGTTAGTACAATAAAAAAAAATGACCATAAAATAAATTTACATACCTGGGAGTGAATGGTCTTCTTTGTGGTGTCATCCTTCTAACTTTCTTCCTTGACTGATCATGATCATGATTGAAGCTTCTTTGTGGCTTGAACATGGATGGTCTTCTTGAAGATGTATCTTTATTAGTTTTCTTAGATATTGGTTGACCATGATTTCTTCATTTGAGTACTTTTTCATAACTCTTTCTATTTTCTTCATTCTTCTTTTCTAGCAACGTAGAGTGTTTATCTTCATTCTCTACAACTGATGTGGATGTTTCTGTCTCTTCAACGTTCTTATTGAGCTTGACGATTTTGACTCTTAGTGTGACAACTTATTCTTCAATATTCTCAACCTATTCTTCTTTCTTCATTATCTGAGACTTCATGACCTCTTATGTTCTCTTTACTTCTTCAAGTTGTATTTTCAATGTAATTATTTCTTCTTCTAGTCTTCTCTCCTCTTGACCAAACTCTTCCTCAAGTAGGTTTAAGTCATTGGTTATTTCCTTGAGATGATCCATTGGTATCTTTTCTCTCTTTTCTTCTTCTTCCTTTTGTGCTCCTATGTTGGATTCTAAACATTTATTTTGATATTATAGAGTTTATTCAATTCTTCTAGCCTCTTCTAGTTGAGCTCTTAAATTCTTGATGACCTGCTAATCCTTTTTGGAACCTTGAACATTTTCCTTTTGCTTCATCTGTTATACAGGATAAGTCAACTGAGAGGGGGGGGGGTGTGTGGATCAATTGTACAAAATTTCTTTAATTTTATAAGAAGATTAATTATTAATCAATAAATCATGCCTTTAACATTTAACTTGCAGTAATACATTTAACCAATAAATATACAATCACATAAATGAAACAGTGACACAGTGATTTTTCATGAGGAAACCCAAAAGGGAAAAACCTCTTCTTCTTATAAATGAAAGGCAAGCTCCAACTCCTCTTTACATTCTTATTTTATCTGAGCTATAACCCAGATGAGGTTGCTACCTCTGTTTCTTTAGCACCTACTGAATGGAAGCTACAACTCCCATATGTACAAGCACCAACTTGTACAGGAAACTTTTACAGTCTCCCCTTGCTCCTCCCTACCACCCTGAAATCATTCTCTGTCACAAAGAACCTGCAAACCAACCTATTTATCTTCTATGTCAAACAATAAGCATTCAAATCCTCTCTGCCTAATTCATTCTTGACCAAACCACTTAGATTTTCAATCTGTGTATGTGTCTTCCCTTCTCTATCTTTTCTCTTCCTCAAATTTTACAGAGCCATATATTTCCCATAATCCTCTCTATTCTTTTTACCTTACTTGCAACAATCTCTTTATATATGTTCTTGTATCATCAACACGTACAATCGAACCCTCAGGCTTAAAATATTCAGTTACAATAACTGAATAACTTCCTTACAGTGATTATTATTGGCCAAGGCATCAAGAGGAACAATAGCCACATGATCAATTTAAACATTTAACCAACACCGTTTGACGAACATACATCTGTTTTAATTCTTCAGCATGGAATAACCCTTGATTGCTTTGGTAAGCCACTTGTGCTAACCCATATGTCCATTGGCCATTACCATAGGTTAATTGAAATGCATTTCACATTTCGCATTTCGGCAATTCGGCAATCCTGTGTCGAAGAGTCTTGACACTTCAAGTTACGAAACCTAGAAATAGGGCTTAGCTTCATGCTAGATCCTCCCTCTCACATGACCATTGGTGGTAACCATTGCCTACACCAAAACGATATTTCGGCGTTTCGCATTTCGTCATTTCGGCACTTCTGTGATGAAGTGTTTCGATACTCCAAGTCTCAATCCTCGGTATTTCGCCATTTTGCATTTCGCCATTTTGGCATTTCACATTTTGGCATTTCGACATTTCTTGTGATGAAGTGTTTCAACATTCCAAGTCACGAACCCCGAAATCTTCACTAAAAAGGTTTTTCAACGTTTTTGTATTTCAGCGTTTCGGCATATCGGCATTTCGCATTTGGCGATTTCGACATTTCGGTATTCCTATGGTGAAGTTTCTTGACGCTCCATGTCGTGATCCCTGAAACTCTGAAATGGAGCTTGGTTACACTAGCTCCTTCCTCGAGCCTTCATCGATGTGACCATAGGTTATGACCAGGTTCTTATCCACAAAGTTCTTTCATGATTTCCCATTTCGGTATTTCGCATTTCGTAACTTCAGGACTCCTGTGATGAAGAGTCTCGACTCATGACGACTCCAACTCCTGGTATCCGAAACTATGAAATGGAGTCGGATCAATGGTCCATGATATCCCTCTGATCAATGACTCAGATTAAGTCATGGTTTCGGTATTTCGGCATTCGAGACTTCGTGATGTTGAAGTTTTTTCTTACCATGCAAAAATCCTGAAATAGAAACTCCCGAAATCCTGAAATAGAAACTCTCAGGTTCTTCGTAGTTTCGTGTTTCGGTATGTTGAGAGGCATGTTGATCTCAGAATTTTGAACCACCGTGCCTATGCAAATTGATCCTGTGCAAACTGATCCATGCCTGTGCAAACTAATCCACGCCTGTCCCTTTAGCATTTTTAAAGTTTGACATTAATGACAAAAACAAGTTATGTGCAAATTGTGCAAACTGCAATTCCTGCCAACAATATTTTGATGCATTCTCACAATGAGAAACGAGAGAACATGGAGAGGTTGAACATTTTTGGAAGATTGGGGGCTCAACAACAAGAGCATCTTGTAAACCCATTAATGACACAACATGTTACTCACAAAGAATTGAACTTGGGTGAGAAGAGTAACAATCATTCCTACCAACCACCCAAACTACATTGAATTGATCTCTCTCTCTCTCTCTCTCTCTCTCTCTATATATATATATATATATAGTCAATAAACAATAATTCTGTACAATTCAAATTTTCAATAGAAATCACTTTGTACATTTCAGATTTTTAGTAGCAATCACTCTATACAATTTAGATTTTCAAAGTACTTGGAATATTATTTATAAAGAGTACTTATAAAGAGCACAAATGATGAATTTATATTACCCATCAATTGTTAAAGTGAAGAATGTGAGGTCTAAACAACAGAAGGAATATATATATATATATATATATATAATTTCAATTATGGTGAAAAGGTGTAATATTTTCAGATCACATCATAAATCATAACCAGGGAAAGAAACTAAAAATAAGAAAAATTAGAGAGACAAGGTAAAACAAAATTCTATTTGTAAAACAACATAAAACTCTTTCCTTTATGCACCTCCCATCAACGAAGGTATAATTGTACGCCAAAACAATTCTGGAAAATGAAGCTAGACCCGACACTTTAGATATCCAGTTCTAGATGGGAAATTTTCCAAGGAAAGGGCGAATTCACAAATAAGTGAGAAGTGACTGGGAAACTTATGCCCTAACCACTCTTGTGATGTTCTCGAATCTTTCCCATAAGCATCTCAAAGGAACTCAAGATATAGGATCATCTTTTGTGCTGATATTTAGAATAATCAACCGTACTCATTATATCAATATGTTTATTCAAAAGGTGATCTTACAAGTCATTTCCATATTAGTGGAAATCCACCAAATGAAATCAAGATCCAAAACTAGCAAAGAAGTATCCTTTAGATGTCTAATACAAGACAAAATCACATTATCAATTGTGAATGAAAATTTGTAATGAATTATAAACTGAATTTCCACATTTTGTATGCTACATAATATTTAAAATGGCCAATACAAGCCAAAATCCCATTATCAATGGTGAGAAAATTTGTATTGAATTATAAATTGAATTTCCACAGCTTGTATGCTACATAATATTTAAATCTAAATCCACTCTGGTAGTTGAATGACTTTGATTCCAAGATCTTAATTGTTAAAGAATATAGGTTCTTTGTCAATGTAGTTCCAAGATTTCCCCAAAGTCAATTGCATGGTCATAGCTATAAGTACTAGAGTATGAAGACAATCATTGTTATAGCAAGATTTTCCTCACCATTGCTATCTTGCACAGAGGGCCTTTTATCATTTCCCTATGCAGACTTATCAACCCCTTTTTGATAAATCCAGAGGCAAAAACATATATTTTTCCACATATACACTCCCTAACCGCTTTGCAAGATCTGCGTATATGCTTGATGCTCCACTACAGCTCGCGTATATTGGGATTTGTGCCAAAAAATACAAAATGAGGTTGGGTTTACATGTCATGACAGAAGATCTCTAATCTTTGGCCTTCCATATACTGGAAACGTTCTGAATCGGCCCTTTAGTTGCATTCTCAAGGCTATAAGAGCACAATTTCGAGCTATGGAAAAAGAGAGAGAAAACATTCAACTTTGAGAGCAAAGTTACTCTGGAGAAATTACTTCATATTGAGTCTACATCCCTTTGTCCTCAAGTTTGAACACATTGTTCATCCCCCAAGATCTTCCCTTATTGTCAAGAGAATCTCTTTATCTCTTTTCTATGAACTTGTCGTTGGTGGAGGATTGAAGTGGTGGAGACCCAGTTGGAAGGAACTTGGTTTCTTGGTTTTGAACCGTGCTGACACAGATGTTTGTAATGTTGTTACTTTTGTTAATCAATTATTAATAGAAATACTCCTTTCCCGTCCAATCAATATCTTGTGAATATATGATTATTGTCCATGGGCATGTTTGTAATGTTTATTAATGGATTGTGCTATCTGATGTGCTAACTCATTTTATATATTGTCACTATATACTTGCATCGCTTGTTTGTTGATCACTTCTTGCAGTTATAAGGCTTTGGGTCAAAGTGCTCAATGGTGGAACGACATCAAATGATTGGATTGAGGTAGGCTTCTTCCTCATATTGCACATTAGTTTATACATCACATGTTGGAATTGAGTTGATTTCTGCAGTCATACCTGTCTGTTGTGGTTTACCCTTGGACATAGAGAGTTTTTCCCTTGTAACAGAATTGGTGACCATACTGGGGATAGATCTTCCTTCTAAGAGTTGAAGTATTTTTCCTTCTTGCGTTTCTCTTTTTCCTTTGTATTTCTTTTCGTATCATAGTTGGACAAAGTCTGTTTACTCTAGGTCTGAGTTTTCAGCCTTTTTACCTTGCCTAGCCTTGTTTTAAAAGATATTCGCCCTTTTTTCCCTGACAGCCGCATGTATACGCTTGTTGTCCCACTACAAGAGGCATATATACTACCTTTTCTCTTGAACAGGAGCATATACCACTTCCCCCTTGCTTGTTTGTTTGGTTTAGTGACTGCTGGGTAGGTTTTGAGGATCACTGAGCCTTCTTGGGTCTTTGCGGTACCTGTTGAGATTATCTAGGATGACAGGAAACCTTTTTGGACTTGAATTTTTGGGCGGCATCTTTCTCTTTGTTTTTTGTTTTTGATTTTTCCTTGGTAGTTGGGTTGTCTTCTTAGCTGCTTGGTATTCTACTCGAGTGATTTCTTTTATACATAGTAGAAGTTATATATCAAGTCGCTTATCAGTCCATGCATTTTCTTTTTAAATACATTGAAAATACAAAAAAAAATAGGCATTTTGCATTGGTTGGTATTTTTGTCTTTGAGCCTTTATCATTAGCTTAGCGCATTTAGCAAAAGATTGCATTTTACTTCTGATTTGCAGAGTTAAAATTGAATATTGCACTATTTTTATTTAGCATATCATTCACTGAAAAGTTAAAGTTAGGCTTTGCACTATATCTATTTTTATTTTTATGCAGAGTCATAACACCATGAGTTTCATTTCCATACATATTTGAGTAATCACAGCCAGTAAAATTTACGCTTTAAACTAAAATTGATTGGTCACGATTTTATTTTTTAGGGTGCACAAAGTGGCCTAGGATTTAGTGCCTTGGAATAGGATTTTGTGAGTAAACTTTTCCAAGGCAATTAAATCAACTTATGTGTCTGAGACAGGGAGTTGAAAAATCCATTGTATAATTGGTAATATCAGGAGGCTCCGCTCACACCGGAGTTAATCATGAGGTCGCGCAAAGTTAGTTGAAGGGATAACCCTTGGATACTCACCTAGCGTCAAAGATATTTATGTGGCTTTATTCGTATTTGGGGATCTTGGTAGTACCCATACCTCTGTGAGAGACGGTACTTTCAAGGTTTTGGGCTTTTCTACCCTGCCCATACTGTGATCTGGACTTACGACTACTCGATTGTGCACCAGTTATACAATGGATTATTAGTTGCTTGACTTAGGTTTCTCATAGGTTACTTGCAGGGGTTATTCTGCTTGTATCCTGAATCAGATAGGGGTCGGACAACACACAACCTTTATGGAGGATTACCTCTCTGGAGGGGTCTGAACGACTGGTTGTTAAGCCTACGAGGGCCCTTATAATTGATTATGTTACCTCCAAACTTTAGCAGGGAGTCTCAAGTCCCTCCTGGACGAGGCATACCTTCCTTAGCGAGGGAGGCCACTCAGCCACTTTAGCCCATTTGCATGCATTTTGGCCGTTTGAATTTTTGGTATGATCTTTGATTGTTAGTTGACCATAGGATTTCGTGTTGGGTCTTTGTTATCATGGATAATGGAGTTTCTTTTTCTCCCTCGTTTACTTCTACACCCCCCATGACGTTCATGGGGGAAAATCCATATGTTTTTTATAATGGTATGCAAAACTATAACGCTCAGTTCACACCTTGGGTATCTAGCCATTTTTCTATTGATATGCCTTCACCCATGCATCCCTCTCCCTATCCCACATATATGAATCCTAGCATTGGACCCGGGGGCACCATGGCTCAAATGACTACATCTTCATTTGATATGAGTCATGTCCCCGTGGGATGATGGCACCATCCTCCCTATGGGTCCAATACTAGCTACTCTATTTTAGGAGACAATACTTAGATGGGTACTTATCCCACTTATTACCCCCCGCCCATGTATCTTTCGTCCACCATGTCAGTTCCTTCAAACACTTTTTCCATGACAGGTCCTCAAGTACCCCCAGGTCTTCCCTACAAGGAGAATCAATTTTATAATTCAGGCTACCATCTTTATGGAACCCCTTCACAAGGGGGAAACATATATACTCACTTGAATAATCCTTATCCAACGTCAATCTCTCCACAAACTCCAGTGACGATGCCCATCCAAACCTCATCAGACCATTTTGGCATGAACTAGCACCTAACTGGGCTTGGGCAAGGGGTACACCAAGATCCTGCCTGGCTTGCAAATTTTTAGAATCAGTCTTTCCCCGGGCTGTGGACTCAAATGCCACCATCAATCGCTAGCCCACTCACTGTCATTCATACTGGTGCTCCATCTCCAACCTCTACCAGCCATGTCGGAGATGAGTCAACTTCTTCTACCAACTACGTCGATGAATTGCCCCCAACCTCTACCAATTATGTCGAGGGCATCGTTCTTTTTTCCCCGAATCATAGCCATGTCGCGTCTCCCGCTTCTATTCATCATACGAGAGACGACTCTCTGTCCCCTGCTAGTTACATCGAGAAGCCTAGATGCCTCATACGTAAGCCTAAATTATTTTGAAGGACTTGCAAAGGAAGTCACCTTACTCATTTGTGTCCAATTACTGCCGAGATACCTGAAGCACGGGGTTCACCCAAGATCCCTTCAAATTCTGAAGGCATCTGTGGTTTCTCTTCACAACACTCCTCCCTTGATCGTCTTGGTAGTTCCACCGATGCAATATTCTCCCGAACTCACCCCCTTTGTTAAGGGTGAAGCGTCTCTTACCCCCACTACTACGCATCCTATTCAACCTATAATTAAAGAAGTGGCCACACCAGTGCAATATCTAGTCAACCCTACTCTCCCTGAAGAGAATGACACAAATTTCATCCATGTCATCAACATTCCACACCCTCCCCCTTCTGAATGAGAGAGATTTATTCTTCCCCATAATTCCCTCCCTCCAAGTCCTGACGAGGTTCAATTTGATTGGGACGACCTGATGGGACATCCCATCCCACCACCTATGTCTTTTCCATTAAGAGAAATTATTCGAACATTCACGCAGACTATATCCTCCGTTAGCACCTTATCCTCCTTGACTCGAAAAGCCTTGGGTTTTCCCAAGCTATTGTCAGTTATCCGTAGGATACTGACTTTTGGCAGAAGGCCAGGATGGGATTCTTGGCCTCCCCCCTTATATATTGATTAAACTCCAGAACACGAGTCTTGGTTAAGCTCTTTTTCGACTCGTTACTAAAAATTGAAAAGATCGCCAAGTGATTTGTCGCTTTCACACTCGTTAAAATTGGATTTGAAATATCATGAGTCTTAGTGAATCTCTTTTCTGACTCGCTATCAAAAATGGAAAATATCGCTAAGTGATTTGTCCCTTTCACACTCGTTAAAATTGTATATGAAATATCATGAGTCTTAGTTAAGCTCTTTTCCGAATCGCTATCAAAAATGGAAAAGATCGCCGAGTGAACTTGTCTTCTTCACACTCATAAATTGGATTTGAAAAGATGTCTATTTGGTACAAGTTTACCCCTTTTTCACACCAAGTAGACTAAAAGATTTAAAAAATGACATTTTTTAGCGTTAAATTGTGATTGCATCTCATGCCCTTGCTTGCAGTATTGATCCTTTAGCTGGTTCGTGCTTTGCATTATAAACCATGGCCCAAGCAGTTTGCATCCTCAACCAAGCAAAGCCTTGTCTATATCCTTCACAATTTGACACCCTATACCCTAGAGGGAACATCACCCTGAGTGTCCATCTCTCGCATGCATTTCCTTGCATTGAGAATAGGTACGTTCCACTGCTGGAACTATTTTTGCTTACTTGTGACACTCGTTCCCTCCTCTGTATCATAGCATTCAATTGTTATGAAAAAACAAAAAAATACGGGTGGGAAGGGAGTACTATATTGTAATTGGCAGCAGTCGTGTCACCTTTGAACAGAGCACAAAGTTATTGAGTTCTTGATTCATCATAATTTTGGGTTTAGCATGGCCTTAGGAAGCTGATCTCGTTACAGAATTTTCTCTATCGACTGGTTAATCTTCCAACCTCTATAGAGAACATTATGGATGCCTCCTGCATCTAATTGTCAAATCATTAATTCTATGCTACCAGAGTCCACCGTATGTCTCATGCTTTTATTCAAAGTAATTTTATCAACTTGTGTCGGCCACTCCTCAGAAATATTGACTTCGCATGTTGGCCATACCCTCAGTTTGTCTCAAAATCACATGATACTTTGGTCTTATGATGCACCCTGGCCCTACTTTCATCATTGGTAGGTCACCTTGAACCCAACAATCGACATTTCATCATGGGCTGTTGACTGGGTGGTTTCCCTTGTGTTCAATGGCAAGCCATCTATTCACACTTTGGGATTTGTGTAGTTTCTTGGATTCCATTAGCCTTATTGGTGGTTTCCTCACCTTTGTCAGCAGTTTTCATCACTGGCTTCTATTCAGAGGGTCTTTTTCGTGTCCCACTTTCATTTGGCACACGCAAAATAAGCACAGGTTCATTGGTTCGTGAACATGTTCTTCATCCGATCTCCACCAAATCATGAAGCTCCTTCTTTTCTCCTTGTGCTGATTGATGAGAAATTCCTTAATGCTCTCCTTTCAACGGGTGTCTTTCAATCAACTTCAGCTCATGTATTCTGGATACGAGACTTAGAGTTTTATGAGTACCTTGAGGCTTGCAGTCATTAGTGGTAGGCTCTCTCGCCATTAATAGATGGGAATACATCAATGTCTCCTGATCAATGGATCTCTCAAATGTTCAACACCAGCTCCTTTATTCACATTTGTAGAGATGTACTCAGTGCCTTGATACCTACTTTCATCATTAGTAGGTTGTCATGCATTTGTTAATGGTATACCTCAATGACCGGTACTCAAACGATGTCTCATCGTGTTCGACCTCAACTCATTTATTCACATGATGTAGACTTGCACCATTGACGGATTGTATTGACGACTTGAAGACATCACTTTGTAGACATATCTTTCTTGAGCTGTTTCTTTCATTTCATCGGACCAATACCTATTTAACTTCAGTGATCATGGGAGATTAGATTGTACTCCATGGTATACATATATCTTTAGATTGATTTTGAGATTGGTTTCACTGGGACTTGTTCATGACTATGATAGCTATTGGCATGTCACCACATTTATATTTGCCTATTTATGGCCATGAACACTTGTTGGTATATTTTCCACATGGATCTGCATTGTATTTTTGGCATCCATGTATGCAAAGTGAGTACATAATGTAATGAGAAATTGAGTTCATCGAGTTGGTTCTCTACCACTCCACTTCTAGGTTATTTATAACGTATTTAGGCCATCGCAGATACTCCTCTGATATCACACATTAGGGGGCATCTGTTATAGCAAGATTTGCCTCACCATTGCTATCTTGCACAAAGGGCCTTTTTCTATTTCCCTATGCAAACTTATCAACCCCTTTTTGATAAATCTAGAGCCAAAAACATATATTTTTCCACATATACACTCCCTAACTGCTTTGCAATATGCATATACGCTTCATGCTCCACTACAACTCGCGTATATCGGGATTTGTGCTAGAAAATACAAAATGAGGTCAGGTTTACATGTCACGACAGAAAATCTCTGATCTTTGGCCTTCCATATACTGGAAATGTTCTGACTCAGCCCTTCAGTTTCATTCTGAAGGCTATAAGAGCACAATTTCTAGCTATGGAAAAAGAGAGAGAAAGCATTCAACTTTGAGAGCAAAGTTACTCTGGATAAATTACTTCATATTGAGTCTGCATCCCTTTGTCCCTCAAGTCTAAACACAGTGTTCAGCCCCCAAGCTCTTCCCTTATTGTCAAGAGAATATCTTTATCTCTTTTCTATGAGCTTGCCGATAGTGGATGATTGAAGTGGTGGAGACCCAGTTGGAAGGAACTTGGTTTCTTGGTTTCGAACCATGCCGTCACAGAAATATGTAATGTTGATACTTATGTTAATTAATTATTAATAGAAATGCTCTTTTCCTGTCCAATCAATATCTTGCGAATATATGATTATTGTCCATGGGCATGTTTATAATGTTTATTAATGGATTGTGCTATCTGATGTGCTAAATCATTTTATATATTGTCACTATATACTTGCATCACTTGTTTGTTAAGAACTTATTGAAGGTATAAGGCTTTGGGTCAAAGTGCTCAACGGTGGAACGCCATCAAACGATTGGATCAAGGTAGGCTTCTTCCTCGTATTGCACATTAGTTTATATAGCACATGTTGGAATTGAGTTGATTTTTGCAATCATACCTGTCTGTTGTGGTTTACCCTTGGCCATAGAGAGTTTTTCCCTTGTAACAATCATATTCTTGAAAAGACCTACCAATTATTGTCCACATTGACAAAATGGCATTGAAGGCAATGGTTGTGTCCATATGTTCCAGTAGGATATGAAAAAGATGAATTTGGTCCAATTTGAAAGTAAAACTTTCATGTTGTCAACTTCATATCTAGGTACATAAAGAAGTGAACAAATTAAAAGTGACTGCCAGGAATCATGTTCTCCTCAATTAACACAAAAAACTTTGAATATTTCAATGCCCTTGCTTAAATTTAACCATCTAGATGTTTAGTTATACAACAACAGGATTTCCCAATGTGGAAATGTGGGCATTTATGTTTTAGACCAATTAGGATTTTCAAACTGGGATGTGTTCTAACTTCTATAGATCAACCACCATGTCAACAACCATATATCAAGGAGACAATAAATAAAGAGCAGGAACAAATATTATTTAATCCATTATCGGATGCATAAATTACTTTCCAAATTCTTATAGCCATAACAACTTCAAAACACCTACGATATATTTATTTTCCAGGAAGTAAGTTGGAGGCAGAGTCATGGGATAGGAGGAACTACTTTGCACTTATGATATTAGAGACTTGTAGTGGATAAATGATAACAAATATGGAAAGATTTATTGAGGAAGGGAAAGAAAAGACACCCTTGATTGTAGAGATAACTATCCTAGCTGAATTTCAGGAAGAAAAGAAAGACAAATAAAGGATATAAATAAAAGAGTCAGAGATCTTCCCAAGGAATATGATCCAATGGAATTGATCCTTAAGGCTTTGGTTTTGAGTCTTGACCAACTACCATAAATAGTTATTCTCTATCTATTTCTGATACAATGAACCTTTGGTTTTTAAGACCTCGGAAAAATTGTCTACTCAAACGGATGTCAGATTGTCTCTCAATTTTCCATACAAGAATTTGGAAAGCTAATGCTAGCTTTCCTTCCATATGCAAGTTAAGTGGAATGGATGTATAGCGCCCAGATTAATAATATCATGAACCGGATTTATCAAAAACCCAAAATCGTAACTATAGTTCTTGCACATATTTATCACTTTAGTCACTGAGAAGACTATATACGTTCCATTCAATAAAAATCCAAGCCTCTCAAAGGTTTAACTGGTCCTTAACAGAACAAGGAAGACAATTCTTTAAGAAAAAAATTATTAGATTTATAGAAAGGTTCAATCAAATTTGATAACACAAATTATGTTTCAAATTTCATAATATATAATAAAATCCTATGATGCAAGTTGTGCCTGAGCATACAAAATATTGAGACTCACAATCATAACACAATGATAATGTAGTTGAGTACCACACATTCTACATACATACTCACTAAATGGAACATCTTGCTCAGTTTAAAATGGTGGTATAATAACATAACAGTGCCTAGGTCTCATACAACAACACCCAAATCCAAAACAAGGCTATAAGAAAGTATTCTACATGAATCCATATCCTGAAAATTTAAATTACAAATTTTAGCTTTGAAAACGAATGAGGGTTCAAAGTAGCATAAGTAAAAGTTTTAGGAATAAAACCCCTTATACCCCCTCAACTTTCTCCTCTTTTGGTATCATAGTCTCTATAGGCGCTAGCTCATTTTAGTCTTCTTCTTTATCAAAACCAAAAAGATGTACAATATTTACAACACCGTGATATGGTGTCAATGTAGCAAAGTTATAAAGCATCCATACAAAGTATTCAAGAAAATTAATTACAAATAGTTCCAAGAGTAAAATTTGGAATATGACAATTTTTCAAAATGGAAGAGTGATGTATTCTTCAAAATTATTGACTCCCACAAAAAAAAAAATGTTTGAAATAAGATAGTTTTTAATAACATAATATTATATAATGTGTTAAAATTGGTGGGAACAAGAAAGAATGAAAATCTAATACCATTCAAAACAATTACATAGTAAAAAGTGTCCAAGCGAATGGCACGAAAAAATCTATATAATAATAGATCCAATAGATACTCTACAAACTCAAATCGTCTTAAAAAGTAAGTAAATATGTCAATCGATATTATATAGACTTCACCTAAACACAATATACACCAATCAAAATCCATGTGAATATTAATAACTGGAAAGAGAGCAAACGTTTACCTATTATATCAAATTTTCATGGACAAAGAAATCATTTAAATGGTGACTCATCCACTTGGTTTGTATTTTATGGTATTCATAAATTTAAGAAGACATGTTGCTAAACATCAATTATTGAGTCTACCAAAGGAAAAATGGGGTGACATTGACATTGGTATAAAAAACATTGTTCAAAATAATGTGGATTATGATATTGAGAAAGATTTCAAACATGGCATGAATACAAAAATAACAAGAATTTGTTGTTGGCAAATGTTTAACAGGTAGCGTATGCTTGTCATTGATGGCAAGTACAATAGTGAAGATGGCAGGATCAGAGTGTGCATCGATGGAAAAACAGGAACAACGTAAGCTCAGGAGGAATTAGCACAGAGTCAAATGCAGTGCGTAGATGTGCACCAGGGATGAGGTTAACTCATGACTAAAGCTCGAGGGAGATAGCGTACATAGGATCACAGGCGGATCAAAGGTCGAGGCCTTTGACACTTATAAATTCTTCCAAGTAATAAGGATGTGTAAGCTTGGAGGAGAAGTGTCGGTGATCGTTGGATCCCATCCCGAATTCCCGATGACCATCAGATCTCAATGTAGACAAGAGGAGCATGCAGATATGGAGGATAGATCTCGGGCGTTAGATCCGAGTGCAGGGTCCGAACACCGTTGGATCGAGGAAAACTTGCACGATCTTTAAAAGTGCAAGGAGTAGAGTGCTCACAAATCCCGAAAGCAGTAGGACCGTCCATCTCAGGGGGTTATGTGGACTGTTGACTCGACTCCCTGTCGGAGTTTCGGGGATCGAGAGTTGGAGATGACAAGTAATATCATCCACAGAAATCTCGATTTTGCGATATGCAAAATCCCGACTGAATCTGAACCGTCAGATCAAGATGTGATCTAGACCGTCGATCCGACTCAAGTCAGCAAACCACGTCAGCTAGGAACACGTGGCACAACCAGGTAATGAAAAGTGTCAGACTGATTCAACATGCCAAGCACATGTAAGTCACAAATCAGGGTGACACATGGCAGTTATTTAACACATGTGATGTCAGCAGACTTACACCATGTCGGATTCTCGAGGATCGCGTGTTGGAAATGTCAAAGAAACAATGCAACAGGAATCTCGATCTCGCGATATGCAAAATCGTGACTTAAATCTCAGTCGTTGAATCAAGATCAAATCTGGACCGTCGATTCCAGTCCTTGTCGAAGTTTCGGGGATCGAGAGTTGGACATGTCAAAGATTATTGACATCAGGAATCCCGATATCACGATATGTGAAATCGCGATGTAATCTGAGCCGTCAGATTAAGGTTGAATCTGGACCGTTGATTCCAGTCCTTGTCGGAGTTTCGGGGATCGCGAGTTGGACATGTCAAAGATTGTTGACATCAGGAATCCAGATATCGCGATATGTGAAATCGCGATGTAATCTGAGTCGTCAGATTAAGGTTGAATCTAGACCGTTGATTCCAGTCCTAGTCAGAGTTTCGGGGATCGAGAGTTGGACATGT
The DNA here is from genome assembly GCA_010110895.2 of Picea sitchensis. Taxonomy (NCBI): domain Eukaryota; kingdom Viridiplantae; phylum Streptophyta; class Pinopsida; order Pinales; family Pinaceae; genus Picea; species Picea sitchensis. The sequence continues at coordinate 3,237 of SNQJ01S0005402.1, read as the reverse complement.
CAAATATTATTGACATCAGGAATCCTGATATCATGATATGTGAAATCATGATGTAATCTGAACTGTCAGATCAAGTGTTGATCGGAGGGCTACTGATGCACGACACACTGAAACTACCAGAAACCATTGATGGCATCTTCTAGAGAATTCGAAGAGACCCCTGTGTGATCGCCAGAGGAGAAGAAGAGTCTCCAAGCTTCGTCCAAGTGACGGAAGACTATTCTTAGAAGGGATTGACAGATGGATGAGCGTGGAAGCCTGTAACTAAAATAGAGAAGGTGAGCTTGACTGTCACAAAGAAGACGAAGAGTCTCAACTGCCAGAGAGGCTGAGGAATCTCAGCATAACATCTAGTGATGCTGAATGCGTGGGAAAACGACCATAGAAGCTGAAGAGTTACGATGATGATCACGCAGAGCACTCGAGAGGTGGAGGAGATTGTTGCGGTATGAGTATGCAGAGGAATGGTGAATATTGCATGCACAAGATGCACAGAAGCTATATATACACGGTACAGAGAAGAGAAGGGTTGTTGTTTCTATTGGATTTTGTTGTGGTTGTTGTTGGTGAAGGCGATTCATGTGTGAAGAAGGAGGAGAGTGTAGCAGCTGAATAGCATAGAAGAGGAACTATGTAGTGAATGGACATGGCACACAGAGCATAAAAAGAGGAAGAACAGACAGCGCAAGTGAAGTGTGCAGAAAGGCAATGAGGCAGACAGAGCAACGAAATGCAACAGAACAGTGATGAGTCTGGTAAGCCATTGTTGAACATCATATCACTGTAATAAGTTTCAGTAGCAAAGATTTATATTTTAGGGTGGTTGGGAGGAGCTAGGGAGGACTGGTGTCCTCAAAGGTTCAAGTGGGTGCTTGAACA
>SNQJ01S0005401.1:247610-283530 GCA_010110895.2 Picea sitchensis | reverse complement strand
CTGTGTATGTGTGTGATTGTTTATTTATTACTTCTCATTATTGGATAATAATTCTACATTGATATAACATTTGAAGAAAAAGGATTATAATTACATTATTACTGATTCACCCCCCCTCTCAGTAATCCAACATTTTTAATTATTGGTTTTGTACTTTTGAGGCTCTCTTGAGTCCCTATATAGCATCCTGCTAGATATTGATGGTCGCCCATGTAGTCCAACTATCCTATTTTGGCATTTTTCATCTCAGTACATATTTCTATACTTTCGGGGCCGTTTTGAGGCCTTAAACAATATTTTTTGGGCTTGCCACAACCAAACTGTTGACAGAGTCCAATTTCGACAACATAATTTGTATTTCTCGAAAATACCTTTCCAACGGGTTATCACAAGACTAAAACGAAGATTGTATGCAAAAGTTATGACCTCCGAGAAGTTGATGTACTAACTTACCCCAACGATATCCACATGACTTTTGGTGCTTCATCTCCTAGGGTTAGTTTTTGGATATCTAAGGTTTTGGCATTCACGTTTATTGTAAAATTTCCTTCAGAGCCTCATTGTACTCATATTCTTGCGAATGTGCATAGTCATCACATCTCTTCTCAGATATAGGTTTCCACCATTCTAGTGAGTCTTTCACTCTGTATTTTTACAGTCTCTTTATAGTTCTTTCATTAATAGAATTCGTGTATTACTGTAGTTCTATGTTTCTGGCAATATTTATGTATGTTTCATTGAAATATCTCTTCTTTCAATTCATTCCACTCATAAATCTAGATTAGTGGTATTAGAGCAGGTTCCTCTTGATCGTTTTGTAGTGCATGTCCCCAACGAGGTCTGAGTATAGAAAGTTGGGTCTCGATCTTGTCTCTCTTTAGGAAAATCGCTCTCACACGCCCAACAAACCCTCCATGGAGGAAGAAAGGAAAAATGATGGAGCAAAATATTCTATTAACATATTGCTTGAGCAAGCTCTCACGTGACAGAGGGATGAAATGATGGAGAAATTTTCCCACCCCCTTCAACACCTTCCAATAGCAACATGTGCATCTTCATCAAGCGACCATTTTGGAGAAAATTATCCCTTCAAGGTACAAGCTAAATTTGATATTCCTATATTTGAAGGTCATATAGACACGAATGCCCTAGAAAAATGGTTAAATCCGCTGGAAGGTTATTTCTCTGTGCACAATTTTTCTGATCGGGAAAAGATTAGCTTCGCACTCCTCAAGGATCTCCCCCATGTAAAAAATTGGTGGGAAACTTACTGGGAACAAATTTCCACAGAGAAATCTAAAATATATGGGGTTGAGCCGACTTGGAATTTTTTTGTGTATGTGGTCAAGGAACAATATTAACATGTTGATAACTATGAAGACCAGTACATGAGATGGCCACATTGCGGAAAAAGAAGGGCTAAACAATGTCAGAGTTCACAAATACTTTCCATACTTTGTGTACCAAGTTGGGTATCAAAGACTTCGATTGACATATGGTTATGAAATATCATGGGTCTCTACATAGGTACATCCAAACCAAAATGGATTTCCTAAACATATCATCACTGGGATCTGCCTATCGATATGTTTTCAAAACAGAGAAGAAATTTGCGCATCATAACAAATGAGAGTTCAGGTCTTGAAATCCACAACAACCAAAGAACGATAATGATGACACTAACCAACAACCTCCCAACAACCAATCCAAGACACAAGAAAAGAAGGGTAAGGGAAAGATGAAGAATGACACTGCGAAGTGGTGTGACTTACACAAAATCCCCTGGCACAACACCGATGAATGTCACTCAAAACTTTCATTTGTGGCTGAGATCAAAGATAAGGAGTCGAACCATGATTCATAATATAATAATAAAAAAGGATCATCGATGCAGACCCCAATGCTATTGTCGTGATCAGAACAATTCAATGAGAAGAACCAACAGATCCTGAAGAGGGGGGTCACCTCTTCCATTCAGAGATGTGGGTGAAGGGGACCCCATTGAATTTCATTGTTGATAGCAGAAAAGGACCTCATCTCATTTGAGGTCATCAAATAGTTTGAGTTGTCAACAACACCCCACCCGTATCCTTACAACATCAGCTGGCTTCGCCAGAGACGAGATCTTTGTGTCAGCTAGAAGTGTCACCTATCCTATGGCATATAACCCTTCAAGTATGAGGTAGTATGTGATGGTTCCCCTATTGATGTCTATGATTTTGTTTTGGGCCAACAATATAAGTGGAAACACCATGTTGTTTATGATTCTCGACCCCGTAGTGTCATTATTACATTGGGCGGTTAGATCTATAGGATACCAGAGGTAGTTTGAACTATTGTTCCACCAAAAAAATTCCCCAAGGTAATCTCCCATACTGCAAAAATTTATCCTCTTCAAAATATGTTCAAAGGATGCACAAAAATCCACTACAACCACTGTAGCGTCAACACCTTTTCTCTAGAAGACACATATTGCAGAAGAAAATGAAGATATTGTTTATTCACCTACGATGGTGCATACACAATTCCTTGTCAATCCCAGAGACAACAGGTTGGTGGAACAGATTCAACCACCCAAGCAACAAGTTCGTGATAGCCTTCCACATACAAATAAACACAACTTCTCTAGAAAAGCATGCATCTCACCAAGATTCAGATTCAACAAACACTTTCCCCTCTTCCCTAAGCACTCAATGCAATGAAGACCATTTTTTCATAATGGGGGAGGACTAATCCAGGTGGATATTTCTAGCCACCCACGTCCTCCAAAATCCAACTGGTACATCTTGACAATTTTCAGTTCATCATGTTTCTCTGTAATGTAGATACTTCTTTGTAATTTTGGGTTCTACACTTCTGAGGTTGTCTTGAATCCCTACACAACATATTTATGTATATTGGTTTTCATCCATCTAGTCCAACTGGCCTATTTTGGTATTTTTCATTTGAGTACGTCTTTTTGTACTTCTGGGGCCATTTTGAGGCCCTAAACAACATTTTTTTGGGATTTCCATAGTCAAACTATTGATAGAGACTAAGTTTGATGATATAATGTGTAGTTCTCAAAACTAAATTTCCAACGGGATATCACATGCCTAAAATAGAGATCGTATGCAAAATTTACGACCCCAGGAAGTTGATGTACTAACCTACCCCAACGGAGCATATGTGACTTTTGGCGCTTCATCTCCTAGAGTTAGGTTTTTGGATGTCTAGGGTTTTTGCCTTCATGTTTATTGTAAAAATTTCTTCAAAGACTCATTGTACTCATCTTCTTATGAATGAGTGTAGCCGTCACATCTCTTCTCAGAGATAAGTTTCCACCATTCTAGTGAGTCTTTCACTCTGTATTTTTATAGTATCTGTACAGTTCTTTCATTAATAGAATTCATGTATTACTATAGTTCTTTGTTTCTAGCAATATTTCTATGTGTTTTATTTTTATATCTCTTCTTTCATTTAGTTCCACTCATAAATATGGATCAATGGTAATAGAGCATGATGCTCTTGATCATTTTTCAGTGCATGTCCCCGACAAGGTATGAGTACAAAGAGTTTAGTCTCGAGCTTATACCTCTTGAGGAAAATTTCTCTCGCACACCTAAGAAACCCTCAACATCGGGAAAAAAAAATGGCAGAGAAGAAGATTTTATTAACATGTTGCTTGTGCAAGCTCTTGCGTGACATAGGGACGAAATGATGGAGAATTTTTCCCACATCCTTCAATGCCTTTCGATAGCAACAAAAACATCTTCATCAAGAAACCACTTTGGAGTAACTTCTCCCTTCAAGGTACAAGTTAACTTTGATATTCTCGTATTTAAAGGTCAGATAGATGTGGATGCCCTAAAAAAATGGTTAAATTTGTTGGACGGTTATTTCTCTATTCACAATTTTTTCGACAAGGAAAATATCATCTTCTCACTCAAGGATTTCCCCCATGTCAAACATTGGTGGGAAAATTACTAGGAGAAAATTTCCACAGAGGAATCAGAAAAATATGGGGTCGAGCCAACTTGGAATTTTTTTTGGATGCAGTCAAGGAACAATATTACCCTAATGATAACTATGAAGACTAGTACATGAGATGGACCACACGGTGGCAAGAGAAGGGAAAAATAGTGTCAGAGTTCAAAAATACTTTCCATACCTAGCGGACCAAGATGGGTATCAAATAATTCGAGTGACATCTGGTTGTGAAATAGAGTGGGGCTCAGCATAGGTACATCCAAACCGAAACGGATTTCCTAAAAATCCCATCACTGGGAGCTACCTATCGAGATGTTGTAAAAATCGAGCAGAAATTTGGGCACCAGAACAAACGATAGTTCGGGTCTGGAAATACACAACAACCAAAGCACAATAAAGACGTCCCTAACCAACAACCTCTTGACAAACAATCCAAGACAAGGGAAAAGAAGGGCAAGGGAGAGATGAAGAATGACACTGGGAAGTGGTGCGACTTCCACAAAATCCCTTGGCCCAACACCGATGAATGTCGCTCAAAACAGTCATTGGTGGTCGAGATCAAAGTCAAGGATCTGAAGCCTATTTCAGAATCTGATCCAGAAAAGAATGAAAAAAGACAAATCATCGATGCAGACCCCTCTACTAATTTCGCAACCGCAACAATTCAACTAGAATAACCAACAGATCCTAAAGAGGGGAAGCACCTCTTCCATTCGTAGATGTGGGTGAATGGGACCTCGTTGCATTTCATTTTTGATACAAGAAGCTAGAAGAACCTCTTCTCTGTTGAGGTCGTCAAACAATTGGGGTTTTCAACAAAATCCCACCCACATCCATACAACGTCGGGTGGCTTCGCCAGGGACAAGATCTTTGTGTTAGCCAATAGTTCCACCTGTCCTATGGCATCTGGCCCTTTAAGGATGATATAGCATGTGATGTTTCCCCTCTTGATTTCTGTGATGTTGTTTTGGGACAACCATATCTGTGGAATCGTCATGTTTATGAGTCTCGACTTCGTAGTGTCATTATTTCTATGGGGGGTCAAATCTACAAGATACCAGAGGTAGTTCTGATTATTGTTCCACCAAAACAATGATGCAAGGTAATCTGTCATACTGCAAAATTCATCCTCTTCACAATCTATTCAACGGATGCACAGAAGGCCATTGCAACCACTGCAACCTCAACACCTTCTATCCAGCAGAAGCATATTGTAGAAGAGAAAGAATATATTGTTTGTTCACCTACGATGGTTCCTACACAATGCCTTGTCAAGCCCAGATACAACAGGTTGGTGGAACAGATTCAACCCCACCAACAACAAGTTCTTGATAACCTTCCACATACCAAGCATCGCAACTTCTCCAGCAACGCACACATCTCACCAAGATTCATATTCAGTAAATGCTTTCCCCTCTTCCCTGGAAAATCAACACAATGGAGATCATTGCTTCATAAGGGGGGAGGACTGATATTGTTGGCCACCAATATGTTCCAAATTCCAACTAGCTCATCCTGACAGTTTTTAGTTCAACATGTTTTTCTATAATGGGAACACTTCTTTGTAATTATATGTTCTACACTTCTGAGGCTATCTTGAATCCCTACACAACACCCCAATGGATATTAGTGGCTGTCCATATAGTCAAACTGGCCTATTTTGATAGTTTTCATCTCAATACATCTTTCTCTACTTCCGAGGCCGTTTTGAGGCCCTAAACATTACTTTTTGGGCTTTTCCACAGTCAAAATGTTGATAGAGATCAATTTTGATGGATTATTTTTTGGGCTTTCCATAATCGGTAGTGGCACCGCCTCCTTGGTAAATGATGGATTATTACTATTGCGTGGAACCTCCTACTCCCTTTACGTCTTGTTATGTTCATCTACCACACCCTACTAAGCGCCTTCACCTTCTAGGGCCTATTAAAGAATGCTCGTAGAAAAAATAAAAATTTCACCTACTACTCCCTTTAGCTCTTGTTATGCTCATCTACCACACCCTACTAAGCACCTTCACCTTGTGGGGCCTATTAAAGAGTGCTCGTAGAAAAAAAAAAAAATCATTCTACAAGCATATTAAGGACCTGGCCACGGTCTTTGGTTCAAGAAGTGTACTGTGATAACCCTCTCGTGAGAGCACTAAGCTGCCACAACAAACAGAAAAGAAGAGAGGAGTTATCAAAGATGTTAGCTGCGAGAATAAAAGGTCCTAAGATTTCACTTTGTGGAACTCTTGTTCGACGCAGAGTGGAATGAAAAAGGTACTGTATAAGCTCTGAGAAGTTAAGGGCTTATGAAAATGTAGAAGCCTGTTCTCTCCCCCATACTTCACGAATACCTAGCTGGTAAGTGAGAATCCCTTCCTTCTATCTAGGTTGTAAGACCTTTATTTTCTTTTGGTATTTTATATTTCTTTCCAATAAATACAAGGTAAATATTGATAATATTGACATGTTAAACATGTAAGAAAAAACAAGAGGTAAGTGCCTTAACTCATACTCTTTTTGCTTCATCTACTAGTTTGAGCCTTGTTCCTACGCCAGCAGAAGTCTCTCATTCATCTAGCGATTGGACCAAAGTGTATCAAAGTTTAGGAGAGAAGAAGTGTCATGCATCAGACAAGGGAGCAGAGTATGCTATGGAGTATGCTATTGTAATTAAATGTTTTTTAAGTTAAAGCTTTGTTAGAAGAAATGCTGCACTAAATGAAAGAATCCCAAAATATTTGAATGCTTTTAAAAATATAATTTAAAATATAATATAATACAGAATAACATAAAAACAAAATCAAAATCAAAGTACTTAAAACATGGTTTAGATTAAGACATCGTTTCGATTAAAAGTAAGAGAAAAGTTTATCTCTATCATCTCAATTGACAATGTTCAACCCTGTAAAAAAATATTTATCCTAAATCTTACTTTGAAGAATTGGAAAATTTACAATTGAACAAAGAACATGATATTAATATTTAAAAAAACTTAAATCGATACCAATCTATTACTGGAAATTAGTGCTCAAGCCAAGAGACTATGTTCAACAATGTAAAAAAAAAATATGCTAAATCTCACTCTGAAGAATTGGAAAATTTACAACTGAACAAACATGATATTAATCTTTAAAATTACTTAAATCGATATATTTCTATTACAATAAATCGGTGCTCAAGCCGAGCGACTAATAATGCTCGCAAAGGAAATTTCACAAAATAATATTTTATAATGATACCTAAATTTGTTAGGTCTATTTACACTCTCCTTTGTATAGCTAAGGATTCTGACAAAAACACTTTTGCGATGTTGCTGAGGTATAATTAATCAAAATCTAAAAAAGGTTAGAGAAGAAATTCCACTTTTCTTTGAAACCAAGTAAACCAAGTAGCTCCAAACTTTTGATACAAATAAATTTAAATTTGATTATAAAATTTATAAAGAAGAATTTGTTAATTTAATTTATTTTTAACTAATTTAAAGTTATTTTAATTAATTTATTAATTTTCTTTTGATATAAATAAATTAAAATTTGATTATAAAATTTATAAGAAAGAATATGTTAATTGAATTTATTTTTGAACTAGTTTAGAGTCATTTTAATTAATTTATTGTTTAAAACTAAGTAGTTCCAATTTTTTCATAGATAAATTTCTTTATAAAATTTAAATTCATTTTAATTAATTTATTGTGTAAAACGAAGTAGCTCCAAAATTTTCATACAAACAGATTTGATTATAAAATTTATAAAGACGACTATGTTAATATAATTTATTTTTTAACTAGTTCAAAGTGATTTTAATTAATTTACTTTTATAAAAATTAAGTTAAGGTTTAAACATTAAGGTTTTTTAATTAATTCATTTATATAAAATTAATTAATATGATGATAATTATTATTACTAAAATCTACTTGGAAGGAGTTAGATTATCCATCTTTAAAGGGTAAAAGATTACTTGCAATTTTTTAGATTTTTGTTTATGTGTTGGATTAACATTAAGAGAATTTTTCCAAGATCACCATAGTTTTGTTAAGTTAAAAGGTTAGGTAGGTTGATAGTGTAGCAAATATTTTGAAATTGAGATCTAATATGGGTATAGGATGGACAATCTTATTATCACAAAAATCACACTCTTTCATTATATGGAATTTTAGGAATTGATCGATGCCTACTTTTACTATGGAACCTGTTCTTATCATCTCAATGCTTATTTTTTTCTTTACACTTGTCAAAACAGAGAGATAATTTTGATCTTATAAATTAGTGTTGGTTACCTCCTTATAATATCTTAATTCTTTTTTTCCTTATCATATTATATTTTCTCCTTAAATTTTGATTAATAATTTTTTAATAATATCATTGTTTTACAAAATGATTTCTTCCATGATTCTCCAATGAATTAACCAAATATTGATATTTTGAACAGGAATATTATTAGCTGATATGAATTATCAGGTCAATCTTAGGGACGACAAGATATGAATTTTATATAATGAAATGGATTTCAAAAGATCGAAATTCATGTTCCGTTAATTTTTCTTATGTGTTTTATTTATGAAATGAAGTTTATGGGTAAAAAAGATTTTGTAATATCTGATCAATACGATCCCGTGGTTTACATAAGTCTTGGTTGGCAACCATCTGTATAAATAAAATATAAATGAGGAAGACAAACCACGAATAGTCTATTAATTTCTTAAAGTAAGCTTGATAATGATCTTGATGTCGCATGTGTCTTAGACAACAGAAGACAAATCAAACAGTTATTCTATCAAACTTTTAAAGTAACCCTAATATTGATCTTGCTTTAATAATGAGATTGCTGTCTCCTGCCTTTCTGGAGACAAACCAAACAAGTAGTCTATTAAACTTCTAAAGTAATCTTAATAATGATCTGGCTGTCTTATGTGTCTTGTAACGACATCAGCAAAGTTTTAAAAGGAACTGGATGTATGCAAATGCTGCTTCTCAACAATATATATTACCCGCACAAACAATATGTAGTGGAGATCATTGTCTGACTTTTTGGATTTATCGTGTGCCCTAAAAACCCGAGCGTCCCCGTCATGAAAGCATCGACACTATTCGAACTGCTTTTTTTATATAACAGGCGGCCCATGCTTTTTCATCAACCACAGATCTCCTGTTTCAATGCGTCTCTTTAGGGTTGTCAGGTTTTCTGACTTTTAACGTTTTGCATCCTATGGCCATTGGCCACCCGCTGATATATTACGAAAGCATTTATTTTTGTTATAACCTGGTCTCAGTAGTTTGGCAAAAGTTGGTGGTGAAAATTTTTGACTGCACTTGACACTGTTGAGAAAAATACCTGATCTGCTCCTCCTTTTTCTCTCTTTCTTTAACTTTGCATTGTCTTTTTCATACAATGCACCTAACCAGCTAAGAGGAAAATGCCTGGTCCTTTTCATTTTTTAGGTTTGCATTGTCCTTCTGTTATCTGTATGCGTACAGGGTAAAAATATGTGTCAGATAAAATAATGGTTTTGTCTTCCCCTTGTTTTAACCGTACAGTCATTTTTTCCGTATATAGGAGTTCAGTATCACATTGTATAAATTCAAGCCTACTAGCAAGTAATATGTCCTGCACATATCCGGTATGGGGTGACAAGTGGCGAAGGCGTGCCAACTGGCTTTGCACTCAGCCGGGGATTAAATGATGGAGGCCGTCACCATAGCACCCGCATTAAGGATGCAGGACAGCCATAACAGCAGCTCTGCGATGGGAGGACTCCTCCCTCGAGCGAACATTTACGAGCTCGGCAAGTGTGATGTTAAAGGCGGTCATGGGTACTCGCAGTCTGATTATTCGTTTTCTCTTGCTCCGGTCTCTTTTTTGCTCCGCGTTTGGAGGTTCTGGTGTAGTTTCGCGCTCCTTGCGCCCTGGTTCACCATCCTTTCATGGAGCATTGATGCGATTCCTTCTGCCTGTGCTCTCAATTGGCTTCCGCCCTCGTCCCAGCCTGTGTGTATTTCCTGGAGAGCGCTCTGCAACATGACTAGGAAGAGAAGAATGTCTCGTCGTGGCTCTGCTTGGTACGCCCGCAAGGAGCAGCGACAGCGCAAAGAGCACCTCGAACGTGCTCTGGTCATGGCTACTTCACTGTTGAGAAAGAAGGCTCGAGCCGAGAAGAAGGCTCTGCTCTCCACCATCGCCGAAAAGGGAATTGGACGCAGCAGTATGGACACCGTCAAGTTGGAGGGAGGCACTGAGGAATTGTACCCGGCTTGCATGGTAGAGGAGGACCCGAATATGGAGGACCTGACGACAATGGAGGCGCCATACGACACAACGAGGTCTGGCAGTGGGGAATGCAAACACAGTCTGGGTTTGGATGCCGATTTTCCTGGTTGCATTGTGGAAGAGATTCCTTGGCAGGAACTGGAAGCCGTGTTTGATGTCGGATGTGCGAAGGGAAAGGAAGGATGGAGCGGAGGGCAGGATGACGCGAAGCGAAGAACGCCCGACGACGAAGGTGGTGATCTGCATGGCTTTCTCCTCCGTGAGGAGCACCTGTCCTTGGTGTTTGAGCTCCCGGGTGGTGATCTCGCATGGCTTTTCTCCTCCTGAGGGACTGCCTGTGCTTGTTCTGAGGCCATATAACCGACCCGGAAGTATCGGTGTCATCATCATGGCCAACGTCGACATGCTTCTCGGCTGCTACTCTGCCCATAAAATGTCCCCAGGGCAAGCAATTTTCGCTATCCCAGCCCACGTGGAAGGACAAATGAAGGCCATTGGTGTCAACAATCACCAGGTTTTCACATGTTCATGGCTCTTTAGTTTTATGTCACTGCTTTTATGTTATCTAGACTTTAGGCACTCCCAAGTTTCTGGCAGATGGGTGCCAATAGTTTATAGTTGCTTGCTATGTACCAGTGGGTCGGCTCCTGCTCCCACTGCTGGTGACTCAGACTTCGACCATGTACATTCTCGACAGCTTGATGATATTATAAGCAGTCTCCCCTTTTATTTAAAAAAAACATGTCCCATATACATGGTTCCCAAGTTATTCATATCATCTTTATAATTTTCCATTTGATTTTTATTTAGAATGTCTAAATTGTGATAATGATATAAGGAATTTAATATTATTTTTACTTGGTTTTATATTTAAACATGATAAAAATAGATTATTTAAATTATTTAAAAAAATGAAATATATTTATTGTAAATACATTTTAAATTATAAAATTAAAAAATACTTTATAAATATTTAATAATATAGCAATATATAAAATATTATAAATACATAAAATTAATGGAGATGGAAATTAAAGTGGAGAAACACACAAAATGAAAAAAAAACAATATCAAAATGGCTTTGAAAGATAGAATCTCTTAATCTTTATTGAGAGGAGATACAAATATTCTTATGTAAAAGTGTTATCATATTTATTTTTTAATACATACATAAAATAAATATAATAATAATAAAAAAAAAAAAAAATAAAGATATTAAAATAAAATTATTTAATTAATAATTAAATTAAAAAACATTAAAATTTGATATGAATAAATAAAATCTTGACTGATTTTAAACTAGCATAAATGTCCACTTAAAATGTTTTATTTAGTAGAATTGATGTTTATATGGAACCATAACACCACTATAATTTAATAATATTCTATTTTATCTTGAAAAGCAATTTCATTAAGTAGATTTAAAATTGATTTATAACATCCTTCTAATTCTGTCATTAAACCTTTATAATACTTATAATTAGTAAATTGATTATTTTCTTTCTATATTTTAAATAAATAAAACAAACTTTAAAAGATTTTAGATGAAGAAAAAATAGAAGGAAAATGAGATAAGCAAAATTTAAAACATCTCAAATAATCTATAAAATAAAAATGAATTGGGTAATTTTATTCTTTAATTATTTGATTGTAAAAGTTTTAACATAATAAAACCTTAATATAATATAATAAAATAAAATTAATATATATATATATATATATATATATATACTTTTAATGAACACACTTAATTTTTAAAGACAATATTTAATGAAATTGCTTACAATTAAATTTGTTTAGATTTCATTATTATGAATGTTTTTTCTATTATTTTCTTCTTCATATTATAAATACTTGTATTTGTAAATTATCTACTATAAAACTCTTATGGGCAATCCAAAAGATTTAGTCACAACCATATATTTATCAGATAAAACCATTATAACTATCATAATAGGTTGTCATTTTGTTAACAACTAACAACTCTTATAAACAATCCAAAGATTTACTACAACCAAATTTATTTGCAGATAAAAAAACTTATTATAACTATCATAATAACTATCATAATAGGTTGTCATTTTGTTAACAACTAAAAACACCACTTCACACATGAGAGTTTAAAATCTTGACCATGAATTTATACATATATAACACAATTTATATTATTTTCCATTGAAAAGCACGTGTTCTCCAATGTGTACCTCATCTATGTCCATTAGTGGAAAAAACAATAGGTTGTTTACATAATTGCAAAACAACATATTCAAATGCTTAATAGAACAATAGAACATCTATGGTAAAAAAAAATGCCAGGCTTAAGAAAAAAAGGTAATAATCTTAGGGTGTCTACTTAATAATTAGATAACTATAAATTTTGCATAGCCCAATGTGTATAGATTGACTAAACTGGCCCTAATCTTTATATTATTGTGTTAAATTTGAAACATAGTTCTGTAAAACACCTGAAATATAATTAGCAATTTAGTATGGGAAATTTCCTAATATATATGAAGAATTTAGAAGTAAAGAATTTAAATAATATTTAAATTTTAATATAATATAATAAAATTATATATATATATATATATATATATATATATATATATATATATATTAATTGAATATAATAATTTTCTTTAAACATATTATTAATGAAATTAAGTTTATGAATAAATTTGTTTAGATTTTTAATATTATGAATGCTTTCTTTATTATTTTCCTCTTCTCTTCATATTATAAATACTTTGTGTTCAAACTCATCTATATTATAAAATCCTTATAAACAATCCAAAGGCTTACTTCAACCATATTTTTTTCTCGCATAAATTTTTTATTATAACTATCATAATAGGTTGTCATTTTGTTAACCACTAAAAGCAACTTTCACTTCACAAATGAGAGTTTAAAATCTTGATCATGAAAATATATTATATATATATATATATATATATATATATATATATATATATTTTTTTTTCCAATAAAAGCACGTGTTCCCAGACAAAAATAAAAAGCACGTGTTCTCCCATGTGTACCTCATCTATGTCCATTAGTGGAAAAAACAATGGGTTGTTTACATAGTTGCAAAACAACATATGCAAATGCTTAATAGAACAATAGAACATCTATGGTTTAAAATGCTAGGCTTAAGCAAAAAGGTAATAATCTTAGGGCGTCTACTTAATAATTACATAATTATCAATTTTGCATAACCCAATGTGTATAGATTGATTAGATCATCCACCTTTATATTATTATAAAACAATTTGAAATATAATTAGCAATTTAGTATGGGAAATTTCCTAATATATATATATGAAGAATTTAAAAATAAAAAATAAAAAAATCTTATTCTACAGTCAACATCTCTTCCTATGATCTATTTTCTAAAAAAAAAAAAAAATTCTCTTTCCCTTTTATAATTTCCACTTACCATTATTTTCTTTACAAGTTATCAATAATTTACATATAACAATTTACAAATACTAACATTGTAGTATTATCAATTAACATTATAGTATTATCAATTAGGAGGTTTACATATAACAATTTACAAATACTAACATTGTAGTATTATCAATTAACATTATAGTATTATCAATTAGGAGGGCACTAAGATATTAAATTAAATGAAAGAGAAGTTGAATTCTACAATGTAACTCCCCCACTTCACGTTGTTGTCCACCCAAACTTGGGGGCATATTTAAAGGTCTCATCCTCCAAAGGGATTAATTCCTTTTAAAAAGTGGTTCATTCGTATTCTTGGTTTGCAATTCGCTGAAATAAATACCCCAAATAATAGGTTATTTTCATCTCTCATCTCCTTTGGCTCCTTTAAACAACTACATGTACTTTTTATTAACATTTATACTCCGATGAAATTCCATATATTATTGTTTTCCACTATCATAAATATTTTATCCTTCTATCAAATTCCATTTATTATTTTTTTGGAAAATACAAAGGAAACAAAAATCAACAAATATTAAAATTCAAAAAATATATAAGAAAAAATATATTTAAAAAATGGTGAATGATAAAAGGTTGAAAAATATTTTGATGTCTTTGACATTAAGAAATTTATAATACCACTAAGACATAAACTACAAAATAATTGGTCATTTAAAAAAAAATATTAAAAAACAATATATCATCTAATATAAAGATGAAATAAATATAAAATAACCATAATTGAAAAATCAATTTACAACAATTAAAGCACAATGAATTGAATGATAAAAATGAAATAGACATAAAGTAAACATAATTGAAAATGGATTTGCAACAATTAAAGCACATCAATAATAATAGATTGATGAAAGTGAGAGTGATGTCAATGAATAATGCTCTATTTTGAAAAAAATTATAATACTTTTGATTCATTAACTTGTATCTTGTAAGAGTCCAAAATTAGTTGTTTAGGTGTTGGCAATATTTATTTATTGTATATATGTTAAAAGTATGAATCTTCATTGCTTTATTTTTTTATTACTTAATATATGAGTTTTATGTCAACATAATAATCTTATAGTGTTTATGACTAAGTTCATAGTGCTTATAACTAAGGTAACAAAGTTGTTAAGAATAACAAACGTAATTCCATATTATGAATGTGAGGATCTTATTTGGTTTTATTAGTGGAAGTTATAGTCATCCTTATTGTAATATGCTTTAATAATTAATAAAATTACATGTTTCTCAAGACTCACATCACTTACTTTTATTTTTACTTTTCTTCATTCTTAATATATTAAAAAATGTACGGCATAGTGAAATCCATGTATATACATAATTAAAAATCTAATAGTAATATTGGAATTAGAAAATATACACTTACAAATATCAATTTACAATATTGAAATCCAAATGCGTAGTTTCAAAAAATGATATTCATAGCTTTGGACTTAAAATCACACTTTTTAATCAAAATTTACACTTTCATATTCCAAAATTCACACTTTCATATTTCAAAATTCACATTTTTGGAATTCAAATTCACACTTTTCTAACCAAATTTACACCTTGTAAAACTCAATATTAAAAAATTTAGAATCTAATGTTTCTCTTTAAAAACACCAATATTTAAAGTTTTGAAAATGAACTTCATACTTCCTTCCAAAGTCTAGATTTAATGTTTTTTTTTTTTTTTTCTAGTTTGTCCATGACCTGTGGGCTTGAGAGACAACGACTCAGAACCCTTAATATGGTTGTAGTTTTTTTCCCCACATGTTTCGAACCTATGAATTTAACGTCACGGAGTCACGGAGTACAGAATGCCTTAACAACACACTGTGTCACAAATTGTCCTACACCTCTTTTTAACAACACACTCTGTCACAATATTATTTAATATCATATCTTTGGGTGAAATATCTACTAATTATGTCTTAATGACACGCAATTATGTTAACTAAGAGTTGTATTAAAAAAGGTCTCTCATCCCACTTTTAATCATTCATTTATATTATTAATACAATCAAATATTATTTAGTCATTCAAATATCAAGGATATAAAGATATTTTTCTTCCCGTTTTAAACATATTATAACCCTCCCTGAAGTATATAGATATCCCCAACAATTTCTTTCTTTTATTATTTTTTTATCTTTTTATTATTTTTCATTGTTTTAATAATTTCATTTTAAGTTTCATATAATTCAATTAATTTTTCTTAGACTATATTATATATATACATTTTCTTTTTAATTTTTTGATATTTTTAATATTCTCTATTATTATAAAAAAACTATTTTAATGAATAGTTTCTATATCATCTAAATAACAATTATTTATAATAAAAACTTATTAATTAAGAATATAAAAACGTAGGGAATAACAATTATTTCTAGCAATTTTCCAAAATAAACTTAATTATATATATATATATATATATATATATATATTTAAAATAAATGTGAATTTCTATAAAATAGAAAAACAATTTTTTTTAAGACAATAAAAAGTGGAACAATATTTTATAATTAATATATTATCATTAAAATATGCTTATGCTTATTAAAATGTGACATCTTTCTTGCCCTATTTTTCATTTAAATATGAGAATTAGAAATTTAATCATAACAACATTTTCAAAATTGTAAGTTTATCAACTTAAAAAAATGTTTATAGTATTTAAATTAATATAAATGTTAAAATATTTTATAATTAATATATCATCATTAAGATATAAACAATATTTTATAAATAATATATCATCATTAATGATATAAACAATATTTTATAAATAATATATCATCATTCAGATATGCTTAATGCTCACTAAAATGTGACATCTTTCTTGCCCTATTTTTCACTTAAATATGACAATTAGAAATTTAATCATAGCAATATTTTCAAAATTATAAGTTTATCAACTTAAAAAAGTGTTTATAGTATTTAAATTAATATAAAGAGTTAAAATGGCAAATCAAACGATAAATTAAATTAAAAAAAATAAAATTATTTAAATTTTTGAATTTTAATAAAATATTAAATATAAATAATTTAATTAACAGGAAAGCAACGTCCTCACCTTCGGTTGTTAGGCTTTGGGAAAGTATATGTTAACCCAGCTAAGTTCAGAGGTGATTATTTTCTTGTACATGGGTAAGCTTACCCTTCTAATTCCATGAGAAACCTCTTACTTATGAATTGAAAATCTTAATCTTTGAGAAATATCTAATGCATGAATTAGAAATCTTAATGAAAATATTAAATTGGTCTCCTGTAGCATGTCTTTCGGTATGGTATTAATTATGATTACTTTGTCAACTTTTAATATTATTTGTATAATAAACTTGTTACAGAATTTGAAAGTAAAGGTAATCAATTGTTTGCATAATAGATTTATAATAGTTTTTTAGTGAATGTAGGTTATCCTCGTCAACCCTATCATCTTAACAAAGAAAAATATTCAATTGGATTTTTTTTAATTGAAATAGAAAGTATATGCCACGTGAAATGTCTAACTATTCTTTCAATTTAATTTAATATTAATTAAATTAAATTGTTAAATATAAAATGCATGAACATAAATATAAATGGGGATAAGTATGTAGGAAATAAGATGCAACAATGTATAATTGAAATTTTTTAATTGAAACAGAAAGCATATGCCACGTAAAATGTTTGACTAACAATTCAATTTAATTCAATATTAATTAAATTGAATTGTTAAATATAAAATGCATGAATATAAATATAAATGGGAATAAGTATGTAGGAGATAAGATGTAACAATGTAATATAAAGAATGTATGTAATTAAATCTTAATTATAAAAGAAGAAGATGTAGGAATTCAATTAATAACAAGGTTAATTTAGTCCACATTATTAAAAAAAAACTTAAATTGAAATCTCTCAATTACTTCAACATGTGAAAAGATTTAATTATTAATAGAACTTTTTTTTTTTAATGAAAAAACTAATTAGTAATAAAGTTGAGATGAAATAAGTTAAGAAGAAGATCTCATAAGCTAAAGAACATGGAAAATTAAAGTTTTTTTTTAGCAGTTGATAATATCTCACAAGTTACCAAGAAGGTTCTTGTTTCATATCTGACATTAAACACCATAACAATAGAATCTAATCCATATTATAATTCACATGCCCACAAACACCAAGATAACCAGGGGAGGAGAGAATAGTCCACAATCCAACACAACTTGACATAGTATAAACATGCTAGTTATTCAACAACATATTTATTTATTAATGTATGAAGATAAATTACAATGGAAAAAATAAAATTCTCTGTATTAATTGTATGGTTCTATTTATAGTTTTTATTCATTTCTCTTGGTTTTCTAACTTCTTGACTATTCAACTACCCTCTATGTTTCTTGATATTATAGTTGTTAACTTTTATTAAGTTCATTTTATTCTCACTTTTAATATGTAACATCCCACTCTGGCGTACTGAGAAAACTTATTCTTTGAGGACACTTGCTCGTAAGTGATCTGGACTTTTATGATAAGAAAACATTTATCCTTGATTATGATGCGATATGATAGATGACATGATGTTTTACTGCTTTTTCATGGATAGGTGCTATTGACTCGGTTTTACTGAGTGTGTAGGGTTTTTGGACCTTGAAGATGCAGAGGCATCGAAGGAACCCCTTGGACTCTGGATCGAGTCAGGGAGTGTGCTATTGGGGTTGATTGTTTATTGTGATTTTAGTACATTTGATTTGATGATATGATGTGGACATGTTCTGACACGATTGTTGATGATGCAGGCTAACAATATCTTGCCAAATAGAGTCACATATGGAGTAAAGGGGCCACACATGATTTCCAGAGAGGTTGAGGGAGAGGTGTGGACAACAACCCTGCCACAACCTACTAGCACTCTCGTCGTGGCTCGAACTGTAGGTTAACGATTACCTAGTTCGATAGGATCCACGATGTCATGAGGGAAGACTGTGACAGTCGCTCACGATGATTCTAAGGGGTGCGCAATAAGGCGGGGGCCTTATTCCTTAGAGCCCTTAGTCTCCCACAAGTTCACATGGTGGAGTGTTGACTCCAGGGTTTATTGATGTCTACCAATCAGTCAAGAGGCGAGTGTCACCCTTGGAGCACGTGGTGCATCCTGAAGGGAACATCGCGCAAAAGAAACACAAGAGGCGAGTGGCACCCTTGGAGCACGTGGTGCATCCTGAAGGGCACGTTATGAAAAAGAAACACAAGAGGCGAGTGGCACCCTTGGGGCACATGGTGCATCCTGAAGGGCACGTCGCGCAAAAGAAACAAACGAGGTGAGTGGCACCCTTGGAGCACGTGGTGCGTCCTGAAGGGCACATCGCATTGATATTGATGAATGAACAAACCTAGATATCCCTAAGACTTTTTAACACATTAAGAAATTCTTAAAACAACTTCCCTAAATAATTGTCGCCCTGTTCAGAATCTAAGTCATAAGTCTAAAACTTCTCTAGGGTAAAATTTTGTTTAACCTTAAGAAAAAGACCCTACAAAAATAAAAATAAAAATTTAAACTGAAAACCACTTAAGTAATAGTTTTAGTCTTCATAAATTTTTGGGGTAAAATGAAGATAGTAATAATTTAATTAAAATCTGTGGTTTTAAATGGTAAAGAGAAATAAATTATTTAACTTGTGAAAGTGTAAAAAGATTTCAAATTAATAATAAAAGGAAAAGAGTAAATAGCGCAACTACCATTTTGGCCCTAAAAAAGGGGAAAGAAGGGAATGATAAAAATTACGAAACTAAGGAATGGGGGGAAACATAATAAGGAAAAGAGGGAAACTTATGGTAAAAAGCAAGGTCAATATAGTAAGGAATCTACAATTAAGAACCTTCTAAAATGAACTAATTTAGTAACTTCATTTTAGGGAAAGTATTTAAACCTGTAAGGGAATCTAGGAACATCTAGGAGTAAATTTAGGAGCAACTTTAGGTGGGTGAGGGAAATGGGACAATTAATAAATTAAAGAAAATAATTTTTGGAGGCAAGTGGGGGATGAATAACACTTGTACGATGGAGAATTTTTAGAAGATTTTATTAAAACTTAAAATTTAATGAGATTAGGGAAAGAATGGAAGTTCTAAAATTCTATAAAAGAGAGAGAGGAGAAGGAAGAGGGGGATCGGTTGTTAGCGTAACGTTACGCTACCGGATTTGTGACTTGACTGATTACTTGTGAGGAGTTGGGATTTCCCAGTTCGGATAGGAGTGGTAGGTCGGCCTTGCGAGGCAAGCTAGGAGCTAGACATACCATCTGGATAGTGTGTGGCCCCTTTGTGGCTTGGGGGGCTACGGGGGAAGCAAAGTACCCCTAGCGTTGGTTGGTAGGTACCGGTGAGGTCTCGACGGTTGGTGAGCGAGAGCGGAACGGAGCGCACGGACGTCACCTAGAGCAGGTGATCAGGCAATAATATGTTTTTCATTTGCATGATAGAATGTATTAGGACCTTAGCCCTCTCTTATTGTTATCATCATTTTTGTATTGTCATTGTGAGATGAAAAATACTTAACTTCAATCTGCTCAAGTTCTCATTGGATTGATTGGTTTTCTTGCCTTGTTCTTCGACGATTGAAATTGTGTTATGGTTATAAAATATTTCTTCTTACTCTGTTGTTGCATGTCGGTTTGGATAAAAGACATTTTATGGCTGTGTTTATATATGATTGTGGGCGTTTTTATATATGACTGTGGGCGTTTTGTTTTAATGTAGGCGTTTTATATCATTGTGGGTGTATTACACATTACAGTGGTCGTTTTTATGTTAATGGGGGTGTTTTATATCACTGTGGGCGTATTACACATTTCAGTGGGCATTTTTATGTTAATGGGGGCGTTTTATATCATTGTGGGTGTATTACACATTACAATGGGCGTTTTTATGTTAATGGGGGCGTTTTATATCACTGTGGGCGTATTACACATTACACTGGGCGTTTTTATGTTAATGGGGGCGTTTTATATGAATGTGGGTGTATTATACATTACAGTGGGCATTTTTATATGACTGTGGGCGTATTATATATTACTGTGGGTGTTTTATATATTACGTGTCTTGATATTGTTGTACATGAGGTATTTTCCGTGTCAAATGAAAAAGTGACTGCACCTTTTGATGTCTAACATCCTGAGCTGGAATCCTAATACCTGCCTTTACATTTTGACTATGTTCCTGATCAGGTAACCCTCTTCCATTGCTTAAATGATCATCTTTTAGATGTTGTTGTTGTTTTGACATGTAAATTTTCATAAAGATGGTGTTCCACTATTATGTTTCTTGAAGCTCGTATTGATCTTGTATGATGTTATTCATCTTGTCAAGTGAGCGTTGACCTGTATTTAGTTGTCTTAAATTACAAATATCTCCATACCAACTAAAATTTCAATTGATATAGTTGTTTCATTAGATTATGTAAGTAATTGGTTTATTTCATTTTGGGCTATAAACATTAATATCTTAATGACAATGAAAAATTTCTCAAGAACATTATATAATTCAACTTCAGTTAGAGATAAGATAAACCCTTAAGAGTTGCTTTATTTCAAGATAGATGTGCACATTGTGTTGTACTTATCTTATGGATTAATTTAGACTAGTACTTAGTGTTAGTAAGGACCTATCTAATGTGAATAATACCATATTAGTGAATTGGATCGTGTTTATGGATGGTTATTTACCCTAAGGAATGTATAGTGGAGAAATGTAGAGTTAATTATAATAATGGTTCTCATTTGATTAAAGACAAGTTTTAAAAGGTGGAAAGGTGGTTATATAAAGCTGTCTTGTCTTCTAGTGTTAAAAATGGAATAGTTCTATTTTCTTTCCATAGAATCTTGATATTTTATGTATTCTAATTGAAGGAGAATGGTCTTGTAACAATTATTATTTTGGAGATAAAATTACTTCTTAAGATCTTCTTTATTATTGCCATCGCTTAAGATAATGTTAATGATTATTTATAATGATTGCGTTAATTGATTTTAGGATATAGCATCAATTATGGATATATAATCGTTGAGATGTTGCATTATTTATTGGTTCTCAATTATTGGCTACCGATTATTAAATTTAGTTCATTGAGTTAAGGTTAATGTTAATTTATATGTTGCGATAAATGATTCTTGAATATTGCATTATCTATGGATTTATGATCACTGGGTTGTCAATACAATTATTGTTTCATAATTATGGTCAATAGAATTACAAGTTTAGATCATGGAACGAATGATAATGTAAATTTTACAATGATTGCGTCAAATGATTTTAGGATAATTCGTTAATTATTGATATGTAGTTAAAGATTAAATGTTACTTATTGCGTTAAATAACAATTATAATTATTCATTATATTTATGATTATAATTAATGACTATTTATCTTGTTAATTGTTAAACCAGTCGAAGTTTCAGACTTGTACTAAAGGGTCCCTTGAATGTGTTTTAGAGGGTACTTGATGACGAATTATGATCTAAAGTTGCGCAATGGAATGGCTTTAAGACTCATATAGATGGTAGTCCCTTGTTTAAATCAATGTTGTGCTGGGCTGTAAACCTTTGTGTGCTTGGTCTGCTTGTGTCGGGCGGGATGTAGACACCTCCATGTTCCTCAGAACAGTCGCCAACCCTGAGACCTTAAATGGTTAAAATCAATAGGAACCTGGGCTTGAGCATTGCTTATGTGTCTTGGAGGTCCTAACCATTGCAGGGTAGGATAGATGGGTAGTCAGTCTTACTTATTGTCGATTGATCATCGTTAATGCATGCAGTCACTTGTTGTGTGTCTTATATCGTCTTATTGTGTTCATCGTGTTTGCGTCTTATTCGTTGTCGGGTGGCGACGTAGAGTTGAATGTATTTATTTCCTTTGTACACTCGCGCACACACCTATAACAAAAAAAAGAAAAATTCACTTGTTATAAGAGGTTTGTCGGTGTAACGAGGAGGATGTTACATGTGGTATCAGAGCGGGTTCGACCCACGACTTGGGATCGCTACATCTTCTGTTGACATGATTTGATTATACTGTTGCTAATTGAGTTGATTGTGTGCATGCAGGTAATCATGGTTAGAGGATGTCGCAGAGGCAGATGATTGGGTTATAGGGGAGGAGGTGCGACAACTCCAATAGCATCCACGTCTGAGGGGTCTAACCCCCAGGGAGATGAGCAGGTTCTTGGATAGGAGCAGATAGAAGTTGGCGACGTAGTTGGGATGATGAGATCTTTTCAGTGCATGTATGAGGCACTGATCAATCGCTTGGAAAGAGATGAGGCCAGGGTGTCGGCACCTGCTGAGGTTCCGCCGTGCACACCGGCCGTTACCAGTAGCATTCAGCGTGAACTCGAGAAAGTCAAATTTCCCGAGTTCTTGGGTGCCCCGGATGGAGCAGCTGTCGAGGCATGGTTGGAGAACATGGTGATGTGCTTCACACTTCGGGATTATACCTCCAACCTGAAGGTCTACATGGCGGTCTTTCAACTAAAGGGGAGCGCCCTTCTATGGTGGAAGACGCTCCTACCACAACTGAACATGGTCGTCGAAGATGTGTCATGGGAATTGTTCGAGGAACGGTTCTGAGAGAGGCACCTTTCAGAGGAATTCATTGAGCGTCAGCTCAGTGAGTTCAACGCATTACTACAGGGAGGTCATACGGTGCTTGAGTACAAGGTACGTTTTATGTAGTTGCTCCGCTATGCTCCACACCTTAACACAAAGAAACTTAAGGTCAACCGATTCGTGTTCGACCCTAATGTAAGCCTACGTGCAAAGGTTAGGATTTTGATGCCTCAAACTTGCACGATGTCATCCAGAAGGCCCTCATAGCAGAGGAGGAGCTTGTAAGTGGGGGTCAGACCAGGACTCCAGCGAGACCAGCAGGGCAGGGTTCATCTGAAACACCGCAGCATCAGACACCTGCGAGACATATGTTGAGTTATCATGGCTTCTAGAGGGGATCCACTTTCACTACACCCCTACGACTGCCACCTCAATAGTGGACACCTTATCGGGGACCACAACATCAACATTAGCATCGCCCATAGAAGCAATAGTTTAGGCCTGTTCAGCAGAACAGACCAGAGCTCCAGGATAGTGGGTCGTCATCTTCTACTTCCGGTACCAGGACTACTGGGACAAAGAAGGGATATTGGACGTGTGGGGAGCCACACTACCAGTAGGACTGTCCTGTGGAGAGGACCAGAGTGTCTGGATCAGCCGGACCCACTACAATGGGAGATATGGGAAAGGCCCATCGGATTCATGCAGCGGTGAATAACTGTCAGGTAGAGAACCAGTCAACTGTGCTCGAGACGATAGGTACCATCACTAACCAGACCCTAAGTGTTTTGATAGATCCCGGTGCTACTGAGAGTTTCATTTATGGTGCAATGCTAAAAAGGATTAAGGTAAATGAAGTCCATCATAATGAGTTTAGCTTCGTAGAGATGGCTTTAGGATCCAAACAAAAGGTTGGAGGAAAAGTTACAGGCTGTGCCCTTAACCTGTAAGAGTTTGTCACGAGGGTCAACTTCTACGTCACAATCTTAGGATCTTATGACGTCGCGATCGGTATGGATTGGTTGGAATCACATGAGGCGATACTCAACTGTAAGACAAAACGGTTGAGCTTGGTGGATGAAAAAGGACAAAGACGTGTGATTGTAGGATGGAACCAGGGAGTTTCCCTGAGGTTCATCCTTTCCTTACAGTTACGGAAGAGTATGCACAAGGGGTGCAAGCTTTATGCGATCCTTGCGCTAAACGAAAAGAGAGTAGCGGAAGGTCTAGGACACCTTCCGGTGGTGAAGGAGTTTGCGGACGTATTTCCATAGGAGTTACCGAGGATGTCGTCGAAAAGGGAATTGGAGTTTACCATAGACCTGAAACCAGGGACCGAACCGATAGCAAGAACACCTTATCGGATGTCGAGCCCAGAGTTGTAAGAGTTGAAAATGCAACTGAAGGAGTTGTTGGACCTGGGATTGATACGTCCTAGTGTGTCACCATGGGGTGCACCTGTTATTTTCATTCAGAAGAAGGATGGATCGTGGAGGCTTTGCATTGACTACAATCAACTGAACAAGGCTACGATCAAGAATCAGTATCATTTACCAAGAATTGATGATCTGTTCGATCAAATGAAGGGTGTGACGATGTTCTCCAAGATCGATTTGTGATCAAGGAGGATGACATCCCTAAGACCGCCTTTAAGATGATATTTGGACATTATGAGTTTACTATTTTTCCATTTGGACTGACAAACTCCCCAAGAGTATTTATGAGTTTGATGAACGGTGTGTTCCACGAGTACTTGGACAAGTTCGTCCAAGTATTCATTGAAAACATTTTGATCTACTCTAGGACAACGGAGGAGCATAAAAAGCACTTTCACTTGGTACTACAGTGTCTGTGAGAGCACAAATTTTATGGTAAGTTTTCCAAATGCTCTTTTTATCAATCGAGGATTCACTACTTAGGGAATGTCATCTCCGACGAAGGTATCGCTGTGGATCCAGCCAAGGTCGACGCTATTATGGAGTGGCCTACGCCGACGAATGTCATGGAGGTGCGTAACTTTATGCGTTTAGCAGGATACTATTGACGGTTTCTCGAGGGATTTTCGAAGATAGCAAATCTGATCACGAAATTGCAGAGGAAAAAGTAGAAGTTTGTTTGGACCAAGAAATGCATGGAAGCATTTCAGAGGCTTAAAGAGTTGTTGACAATAGCACCGATACTAAAGGTCCCTCACATGGACGCAGACTTCTTGGTATGCACAGACGCATCCAAGGAAGGTTTAGGCGGAGTCTTGATGCAATACGGATGACTGATTGCTTACATTTCGAGGAAATTGAGAAGGCATGAAGAGAACTACGCGATGCATGATTTGGAGTTATTATCCATTGTATATGCCTTGAAGGTTTGGAGACACTACCTTGTTGGATGAAAATTTGAACTAAAGACTGACCATTGTAAACTACAACACATTTTTACGCAAAGCCACCTGAACGCACGACAACGACGTTGGTCGGAATTGCTGAGCGAGTACAAATTTGAGATTACTTACATAAAGGGAATGGTGAACTGAGTGGTGGATGCTTTGAGTCAGAGACCACGCATATTTTTAGTGTTTCCTCTTCAGATGAATCTACGGGAGAAGATTCTCACTTTACAACGTGATGATAATTGGCACAAGGAGGTCGAGGGTTTTATTGGACAAAACATGATGATGATACCACGATATGAGGGATATTCATTTGATAGCGATGGGTTGTTAAGGTTTAAAAGTTGAATTTATGTACCGCCAAACGACGAGTTGGGGATGTTGATCCTGAGCGAGGCTCATAGAGTGGTTTACATGGCTCACCCGGGAGTCACGAAGATGAGGGTAGACCTTGAGCCCTTATTCTCTTGGAAGGGAATGAAGGACGACATAGTCAACTATGTGGCCAGATGTCTAGAGTTTCAGCAGGTAAAGGTTGAACATAGACACCCAACATGATTACTTCAACCACATGCCATCCCAGAATCGAAATGGGAGGCTATTTTGATGGATTTTATTGTTGGATTGCCACTGACGGAAAGGAGACATGACTCGATCTTTGTGGTAGTAGACAATCTGACGAAGAGTGCTCACTTTATTCCTGTTTGTACGAAGTATCAGGCACCTAACATAGTGAGAGTTTTCATCAGTGAGATTGTGAGGCTACATGGCGTTCCTAAGAGGATTATATTCGATCGAGGATCGGTGTTTACTAGACGATTTTGGACGAGTTTCCAAGAGGCCTTGGGAACCCAACTAAACTTTAGTACTGCGTATCACCTGGAGACTGATGGGAAGACAAAATGAATGAACCAAACCTTGGAGGACATGTTGCGCATGTATGTGTTGGACCAACAAAAGCGTTGGGAAGAATTCTTGCCACTAGTAGAGTTCGCTTACAACAACAGTTACCAGAGCACCATTAAGATGGCGCCTTTCGAGTTTCTGTATGGGTGACCATGTCATATGCCCTTGAGTTGGGATCGTCTTGAGGATAGGGTCCTATTGGGACTAGAAGAGATCCAAGAAATGTAATAGCAAATGCAAACCATAAGACAAAGGATTAAAGAAGTGCAGGATCGACAGAAGAGTTATGCCAATGCGCAGCGAGTCAATCGTAGTTATGAGGTTGGCGATCAAGTATTCTTGCGGGTTAAACCACATAAGAGTTCGATCAAGTTTGTAAAGGGAGATAAACTCTCTCCTAGGTTCATGGGACCTTCAAGATTGTGGAGAAAAAGGGGCCCATGGCCTATCGACTAGCCTTGCCTAATTCTTTGAGGCGTATGCACGATGTTTTTCATGTATCTGTTTTGAGACATTATATTAGTGATCCTACACATGTGATTGACATGAGTTCCTTGCAGGTATCGGACAAACGAAGGAGCGCTCACAGCTGAGCCAGACCGCATCTTAGATCATCGCGTTATACAGTTTCGACGTCGAACAGTAGATCAGGTCAAAGGTCTAGTGGGACAATTATAGTACACACTCAGCTACACGGAAGGGCGCATATGATATCATAGCAGTTTCCATTTTTGTTTGATAGATAGACTTATGATACTATATTACACTTATTTGAGCATTTATACTATGAAACTTAGGGATGAAGTTTAGACCAAGAAGGGGTGTATGTAACATCCCACTCTACGAAATAGCAACTTATTCTTTGAGGACACTTGCCATAGTGTAGCTCCTTGGACTTTATGATAAGAAACATTTATCCTTGATTATGATGCGATATGATAGATGACATGATGTTTCTTGCTTTGACATGGAAAAGAGTGCTATTGACTTGGTTTTATCGAGTGTGCAGGGTTTTGTACCTTGAGA
This sequence comes from Picea sitchensis, assembly GCA_010110895.2. Classification (NCBI taxonomy): domain Eukaryota; kingdom Viridiplantae; phylum Streptophyta; class Pinopsida; order Pinales; family Pinaceae; genus Picea; species Picea sitchensis. Next base: position 255,938 of record SNQJ01S0005401.1, on the reverse strand, counting down.
ATGCAAAGGCATCAACAAACCCTTCGACTCTGGATCGAGTTAGGAGTGTGCTATTAGGGTTGATTGTTTTTGTGATTTTAGTACATTTGATTTGATGATATAGTGTGGACGTATTGACATGATTGTTGATGATCCAGGAATTCTTGATAGGTGGCAGAGCCTAGACTCCACATATGGAGTAAAGGGGCACACACGATTTCCATAGAAGTTGAGGGAGAGGTGTGGACAACAGCCACCTTGACCTACTAGCACTCTCGTTGTGGCTCGAACTATAAGGTAGCCGACTAGACTCACATATGGAGTAAAGGGGGCACACACGATTTCCATAGAGGTTGAGGGAGAGGTGTGGACAACAGCCCTGCCACAGCCTACTAGCACTCTCGTTGTGGCTCGAACTATAGGTTAACGATTACCTAGTTTGAGAGGATCCATGATGCCGTGAGGGAAGACTACGACAGTCGCTCACGATGATTCTAAAGGGCGCGCAATAAGGCAGGGGACTCATTCCTTAGAGCCCTTAGTCTCCCACAAGTTCACCTAGCAGGGTGTTGACTCCATTGGTTATTGATGTCTACCAATCAGTCAAGAGGTGAGTGGCACCCTTGGAGCATGTGGTGCATCCTGAAGGGCACGTTGCGCAAAAGAAACACAAGAGGCAAGTTGATGCAGTACCATCGCCAACTCATCAAGCGAGCCAACATGGAGCGGAAGATAGCTGGATAAGCCAGCACCAAATTTTGAAAACACCTTGATATTATTGCGCCAAACATTAATGTGTGGATTTAATGAAGCGCACTTTGTATATTGTAATGGACCTTGAGCGGATAGCTGTCGTCCTTAGGTAGATGTGGCATTTAAGATAGTTAATGTAAAGTAGATAGAATATGTAATTCTAGATTTGATAGCTTTAAAATTCGAGAGGGAAAACAGATATAGACACCCTCATTGTATTGTTGTATCATAGATGAGAAATCAAGAGCAGGAGCAAGAAGAGAAGAGCAAGCAGAGGATTGTAAAAACACCCATGTATAGATATTGAATTAATAGAAGAAAGCTTTGATTCAATTCCATGGTTTTGTGTATGTTCTCTGTGTATTGATGTTTTGCTCATGAATGTTTGCTTCTGTCATACATTTTCTTTTATATGATGTGTATGTGATTTTATGAATGAACAGAAGTTTGAGAGGATGAGTGAATGAGTTTCAATTGTTTCTCTAAGTGAACCAGAGGATTCCTGCAAGGACTGCAGTCGAATTGTTCGCAAGGAGTGCGTTGACAGAAGGGTTCACTTAGAGACAACTTTTGTTCTCATCTCTTCAAAGGTGCAAGTTAGGCACAGAGCTGTGCAAGGCATGCACAGGCTAGACGAAATCTCAGAGTTGCGAGTCTGAGCAAAGGGAATTATGGCTGTTGCTGCAAGTCAGTGCGCAGAGTCGAAGAACTTCAACACTTAGCAGTTGTTGAAGGTTTGTTGCAAGGAGTGCATGCAAGAAGTTCTCAGAAGGACTTGATAAGTCGAGAACAAGCTCAGAAGGATAGGCCTTCGAGTTCGTCGAAGGACAAGTGAGGAAGTTGTGCCTTTAAGGTTGCAAGTAACGCCGCCGGTTTTGCACGCAGGGTGACAAGTTTTGTGGAAGAACGATTCGTCATTTCGTGGATTGCGCAAGAAGAAAAGATAGACGGTCAGTATTCTCCGTGGAGAATCCGTGAGGTTATGTAAATTGTCAGATCTCACCAAGGTGCAGAGAAGTTACCGTGTGAACATGGAGAGGCTAAAATCTCAGGAGGGCAGGAGCTGTCGATCGGGGTCAGGAGGAGCGTTGGATTCTACTTGTGTATCGGCATATCAGAAGTTCGTGAGGTAAGACTCCAAAATCTATGCAACAAAAGTCGTGATATAGCGAGGCGCGATATTTCGACAAATGCGTAAGTAGTGTGGGCCATAGGAGATAGTGGAAGGCAGGTGGCAGAATTCATCGGAGGTTCGGCGTCTCGGGCCTCGGGAATTGAGGTAAGAGTCGTTTGATCTTGCGAGGGGAGAAATCCTGAGGAAGCAAAATCACGAAGTTCGTAATTTCGGCTTATCGCGTATCGGAGGTTGGAAACTAAAGCGCTTGGAGTCACAAGTAGTGAGTAGTGATAGAGCGAAGTCGCGACAGCAGAGGGAGAAATTCAGTGATTGACTGCCACATCAGGTCTCGGGGACACGAGAGTATAGAAATCGATAGTGAACTCACGAAGCTGCGAAGTTCCGATCCTCCAAGTAATAAAAGGAGGATTGCGCGAAGTGAACTATGGGTGCATATTTCTCGATAGGGAAATAAAAGAAATGTTGAGTTCTTCAGGTCGAAAGAAGAGAAGATCCTAAGGAGAGCGGTCGTTCTTCAAGGAGTACGGTTGTGATCAGAGTGGTATCAGAGCGAGGAAGTTCTTTGCTTTCTGAAGAAGAGAAGAGGAAATTCACCATTCCACCCAGAAGAGAAAGACAATCACCCGACCCAGAAGACAGGGAGGTGAGAAGAAGAGGTAGGCCGACAGGAAATCCAGAAATGGAAAGGCAGATACGCAATCTCAGAGCGATATTGGAAGAGATGGAAATAATGCAGAGACGCACAGGAAATGATGGAGATCTGAGTGACTCCGAAGGCGAAGATGAAGTTGAACAACAAGGAGAAGTTGCAGCCGAAGATGCAGTAAATGAGCGATTGATTAAAGCTATTGATCGGATGAGTTCAAAAACAAAAATGGACATTCCAACTTATGAAGGAAGTTTGTATGCAGAAGAGTTGTTGGATTGGATCCGTGCTCTTGACACCTACTTCGATTATGAGGATATCAAAAAGGATAAAAAGGTCATACATGCTATCACACGCTTGAAAGGACATGCAACATTGTGGTGGGACGAGCTACAAGCTGACAGACGCTGCAAGGGCAAGCAGAAGATCAAAAGATGGGATCGAATGATTGCAAAGATGAAGGCAAAATTCATCCCAAGGGATTATCAAATTACTTTGTTCAGGAGGATGCAGAACCTGAGACAGAAGATGATGACAGTGAAATAATGCACTGAATAATTCTATCGACTGAACATCAGAGCAGGTCATCGGGAGAGCGATGATGAGAAGGTTTCCAGATATCTGAATGGACTGAGATATGACATTCATGATGAGTTAAGCATGGTTACCATCAAGACGGTGGAGGATGCTTACCAGATGGCTCTGAAAGCCGAAGAAAAGATGAGCCGTAAGCAAGGTCAGCGAGGGCAAGGAAGAAGTCATCCCAGAGGCAAGGCTGTTGCCCAAGAGAAATACCATAAGTCCAAGGAGGAATGGAAGAAACCTTAGGGTAAAGTTGAGAGAGGTGGAACCTCATAGCGAGGACAACCACATGTTGAACAAAGAGGACAACATAATGAGTAGAAGGGAGATTATACTGACGCAAATACTTTTCCTCGTACCAAAGGTAGAGGAAGAGGCCAAGGTGGAGTAATCACATGCTTTACATGTGGAAAGAATGGGCATAGGTCATTTGAGTGTCAAGAGAGAAAGAAGGATAGTGGAGAAGCTCACATCGCTGAAGCGCAGAGGCGTGATGTTGAGAATGAAGACACATGAAGTGGAAGGTCACTGACAGTGCACAAAGTTCTCTTAACACCTGAGAAGGAGGTGGAGGAAAAAGCTCAGAGGACCATACTTTTCATAACCACATGGAAAACCAAGGATAGGAAATGAAAGGTTATTGTGGATAGTGGTAGCACAGATAATCTCATTTCAACCGAGATGGTGGAAAAGCTGGAGCTGGAGACAACTGATCACCCGAGTCCATACAAAGTTTCATGGCTACAGAAGGGACATCAGGTGAGTGTCACTAAACAATGTTTAGTTGAATTCAATATGGGGGGATATAATGATAAAATACTGTTTGATGTTATTCCCATGGATGTATGTCATTTATTGTTGGGTAGACCATGGAAATATGATAGAAATGTGGTTCATGATGGGAGGATGAACACATATACCCTGGAGAAGGATGGGAGTACACACAGGTTGCTTCTGATAAAGGATAAGGAAATGAAGCTGGAATTAAGAAACACAATACTTCTCATGAGTGGGAAGGAACTTCTTACGGAAATGGAGAAGAAGGAAGATCCACAATTCTTTGTGGTCAGGAAGCCGAGGATTGTTCTGACTAGCACAAGAGTGGATGACTTACCAGATGAGATTCAGGAACTGCTGGGAGAGTTCGCTGACATCATCGTGGACGAATTACCTCATTCGTTGCCACCGATGAGAAGTGTGAGTCATCACATAGACCTCATACTAGAAGCGAGTTTGCCGAACAAAGTTGCGTACAGGTTGACGCCGCAGGAGAATGAGGAGGTCAAAAATCAGGTACAGGATTTGATGGACAAAGGATTAGTCAGGGAAATCTTGAGTCCATGTGTTGTTCCTACAGTACTAAGTCGAAAGAAAGATGGAGGCTGGAGAATGTGTACTGACTCCAGAGCGATCAACATGATAACCATTAGGTACAGGTTTCCACTGCCGAGGATGGATGATCTGATGGATTGCCTGAGTGGGGCAAATTATTTTTCAAATATTGATCTGAAGAGCGGATATCACCAGATTCACATGAGGGAAGGTGATGAGTGGAAGACCACCTTCAAAACAAATGAAGGTTTCATGCCGTTTGGTTTGACAAACGCGCCAAGCACATTCATGAGGCTGATGAATGAAGTCCTGAGGGAATTCATCGAGAAATTTGTAGTTGTATACCTGGATGATATACTGATTTTTAGTAAGACAAAGGCTGAAAAATTTGAAACATTTGGCCATTGCGATGAGGAAGCTACAGCAAGAGAAGTTGTTGATCAACATGAAGAAATATTCATTTATGAAGACAAAGCTCATTTACTTGGGTTTTGTAATATCGGCTAATGAGTTGAAAATGGATCCACGGAAGGTGGGAGTGATTAAGAATTGGCCATCACCAAGAAATATTTTTGAGGTGCGGAGTTTCCATGGTTTATCTAGTTTGTACCGAAAGTTCATCAGGAATTTCAGTGGAATTAGCACAGCGATGATGGATACAGTGAAGAAGCGACATAAGTCTTTTCATTGGACAACAGAGGCTGAGAAGAGCTTCAATCTGCTGAAGCGGAAGATCACAGAGAAACCAATATTGGTGTTTCCGGATTTCCAGAAGACATTTCAGGTGAAATGTGATGCAAGTGGGTTTGCTATAGGAGCAGTCTTGAATCAGCAAGACAGACCAGTTGCATATTTCAGTGAGAAGCTGGATGAAGCAAAATTGAAATACTCCACGTATGATAAATAATTTTATGCTATCATACAGGCGTTGAAGAAGTGGAGGCATTACTTGATCCCAAAAGAATTTGTATTGTACAGTGATAATCATGCATTGCAGTTTGTGACTCAACAAGAGAAGTTGAATCAGAAACATGCAAAATGGGTAGAGTATATGCAGAATTTTACATTTGTAATTAAACACATTTCAGGGATTGCTAACAAAGTGGCTGATGCTTTGAGCAGGAAATGTTTGTTGCTGCAGGAGTTCCGAGTCAAAACGTTGGGTTTTGAAAATCTCAGGGACATGTATGCAGGTGATGGAGATTTCAGAGAAGCATACGAATCAGCTGAGAATCCAGTTCTCAGAGATCAAATCCCGTGGATAGATTATATGATCCAGGAAGGATTTTTGTTCAGAGGCAATCAATTATACATTCCAAATTGCTCCATGAGGGAGAATTTGTTGAAAGAGAAACACAGTGGTGGATTGGCAAGACATTTTGGCCATGAAAAAACATTCGCCAAGCTGAGTGAATCATATTTTTGGCTAGGGATACAAGCAGAGGTCAAGCGATTTGTTGACAGATGTCGAATTTGTCAGCATTCGAAAGGGAGAAAGTAGAATGCAGGTTTTTATCAGCCATTGCCCATACCAGAGAGACCCTGGGAGGCGATAAGCATGAATTTCGTATTGGGTTTGTCGAGGACGCAGAGAGGAGTTGATTCCATATTTGTTGTGGTAGACAGGTTTTCAAAGATGGCACACTTCATTCCATGCCAGAAGACCAGCGATGTGACATACATCGCAAATTTGTTTTTCAAAGAGGTCATTCGACTTCATGGATTGTCGGAAAGTATAGTTTTGGACAGGGACACCAAATTTATCGGGCATTTTTGGAGGACGCTATGGAAGAAGCTAGGAACTAACTTGACATTTAGTTCTTCTTATCATCCGCAGATAGACGGACAAATAGAAGTGGTAAACAAAAGTCTGGGAGACTTGCTGAGGAGCTTGGTGATGGAGCACCATAGCAGCTGGGACAACGTGTTGCCGCAAGCAAAGTTTGCTTACAACGATTCAGTGAATCGAAGCACAGGGAAGAGTCCATTTCATATTGTGTATGGGATACAACCGAGAGGATTTTCTGAACTCAGGGAGTCAAAACAGACTGCTACTAGCAGCGCTAGTGCGGAAGATTTTGATGAGGCAATGAAGGAACTTCACAGCAGGGTGAAGTAGCGACTGATAGACTCGAATCAGGAGTACAAGCTCAGAGAAGATCAACATCGGAGAGAACTTCAGTTCAAAGTTGGTGATCTAGTTATGGMACATATGAGGAAGGAAAGGTTCCCGAGGGGAACATACAATAAGCTGAAGATGAAAAAAATTGGACCTTGCAGAGTCTTGAGAAAATTCGGGGAGAATGCTTATGAGATCGAGTTGTCGGATGGCATCGGAATATCTCTGATATTTAATGTTTCAAATTTATACGCATACAAGGCTAGAGAAGCAGGGGCTGGAACTGAGGAACCAGTGATCCAGTGGATGAAACAATTACCAGTAGCATAAAATCCACAGATGGAGTGCATACTGGACAAGAGAGTGGGTAAGAAGACCAGGAGAAAAGAATACTATGAGTATCTGGTCAAGTGGAAGAATCATCACGTGGAAGATGCCAGCTGGGAAAGCGAAGAAGTGATACAAAAGCATGGGCAGACCGTGCAAGAGCTCATGGATAGGAGCCCATGAAAATTTTCAAGCCGAGGAGTATGATGCAGGAGAATCGCCAACTCATCAAGCGAGCCAACGTGGAGCGGAAGACAATTGGATAAGCCAGCACCGAATTTTGAAAACACCTTGATATTTTTGCGCCAAACATTAATGTGTGGATTTAATGAAGCGCACTTTGTATATTGTAATGGACCTTGAGAGGATATCTCTCGTCCTTAGGTAGATGAGGCATTTAAGATAGTTAATGTAAAGTAGATAGAATATTTAATTCTAGATTTGATAGCTTTAGAATTCAAGAGAGAAAACGGATATAGAAACCCTCATTGTATTGTTGTATCATAGATGAGAAATCAAGAGCAGGAGCGAGAAGAGAAGAGAAAGCAGAGGATTATAAAAACACCCATGTACAGATATTGAATTAAGAGAAGAAAGCTTTGATTCAATTCCATGGTTTTGTGTCTGTTCTCTGTGTAGTGATGGTTTAGTCATGAATGTTTTCTTTTGTCATACATTTGCTTTTATATGCTATGTATGTGATTTAATGAATGAACATAAGTCTGAGAGGATGAATGAATGAGTTTCAATTGTTTCTCTAAGTGAACCAGAGGATTCCTGCAAGGAGTGCGTTGACACAAGGGTTCACTTAGAGACAACTTTTGTTCTCATCTCTTCGAAGGTGAAAGTTAGGCACAGACCCATGCAAGGCGTGCGTAGGCTAGACAAAATCTCAGAGTTGCGATTCTGAGCAAAGGGAATTACGGCTGCTGCTGCAAGTCAGTGCACAGAGTCGAAGAACTTCAACACTTAGCAGTTGTTGAAGGTTTGCCGCAAGGAGTGCGCACAAGAAGTTCTCAGAAGGACTTGAGAAGTCGAGAACAAGCTCAGGAAGGATATTCCTTCGAGTTCGTCGAAGGACAAGTGAGGAAGTTGTGCCTTTAAGGTTGCAAGGAACGTCGCAGGTTTTGCGCACAGGGTGACGAGTTTTGTGGAAGAACTATTCGTCATTTCATGGATTGCGCAAGAAGAAAAGATAGACGGTCAATATTCTCCGTGGAGAATCCGCGAGATTCTGTAAATCATCAGATATCACCAAGGTGCAGAGAAGTTACCGTGTGAACGTGGAGAGGCTAAAAGCTCAAGAGGGCAGGAGTCATCGATCGGGGTCACGAGGAGCGTTGGATTCTACTCGTGTATCGGCATATCGAAAGTTCATGAGGTAAGACTCCAAAATCTACGCAACAGAAGTCGCGATATAGCGAGGCGCGATATTCTGACAAATGCGTAAGT
>SNQJ01S0005401.1:219384-243978 GCA_010110895.2 Picea sitchensis | reverse complement strand
ATTAATGTGGGCGTTCTTATATGACTATGGGTGCATTATATATTATTGTGGGTGTTTTATATATTACGTGTCTTGATCTTGTTGTACATGAGGTATTTTCTGTGTCAAATGAAAAAGTGACTGCGCCTTTTGATGTCTGACATTCTGAGATGGAATCACATTACCTCCCTTTACATCTTGACTATGTTTCCGATCGGGTAACCCTCTTCCACTACTTAAATGATCAGCTTTTAGATGTTGTTGTTTCAGCATGTAAATTTTCATAAAGATGGTGTTCCACTATTATGTTTCTTGAAGCTTGTATTGATCTTGTTGTATGATGTTATTCATCTTGTCAGCGAGCGCTGACCTGTATTTAGTTGTCTTGAATTACAAATATCTCCATACCAACTAAAATTTTAATTGATATAGTTGTTTCGTTAGATTATGTAAGTAATTGGTTTATTTCATTTTGGGCTATAAACATTAATATCTTAATGAAAACGAAAAATTTCTCAAGAACATTATATAATTCAACTTCAGTTAGAGATAAGATAGACCCTTAGGAGTTGCTTTATTTCAAGATAGATGTGCACATTGTGTTGTACTTATCTTATGGATTAATTTTGACTAGTACTTAGTGTTAGTAAGGACCTATCTAATATGAATAATACTAGATTAGTGAATTGGATTGTGTTTATGGATGGTTATTTACCCTAAGGAATGTATAGTGGAGAAATCTAGAGTTAATTATAATAATGGTTCTCGTTTGATTAAAGACAAGTTTTAAAAGGGGGAAAGGTGGTTATATAAAGATGTCTTGTCCTCTAGTGTTAAAAATGGAATAGTTCTATTGTCTTTCCATAGAATCTTGATATTTTATGTATTCTAATTGAAGGAGAATGGTCTTGTAACAATTGTTATTTTGGAGATAAAAGTACTTCTTAAGATCTTATTTATTATTGCCATCGCTTAAGATAATGTTAACGATTATTTATAATGATTGCGTTAATTGATTTTAGGATATAGCATCAATTATGGATATATAATCGTTGAGATGTTGCGTTATTTATTGGTTCACAATTACTGGCTACCGATTATTAAATTTAGTTCATTGAGTTAAGGTTAATGTTAATTTATACGTTGCGATAAAAGATTCTTGAATATTGCGTTATTTATGGATTTATGATCACTGCGTTGTCGATACAATTATTGGTTCATAATTATGATCAATCGAATTACAAGTTTAGATCATGGAACAAATGATAATGTAAATTTTACAATGATTACGTCAAATGATTTTAGGATAATTCATTAATTATTGATTTGTAGTTAAAGATTAAATGTTACTTATTGCGTTAAATGACAGTTATAACTATTCATTATATTTATGATTATAATTAATGACTATTTATCTTGTTAATTGTTAAACCAGTCGAAGTTTCAAACTTGTACTAAAGGGTCCCTTGAATTTGTTTTAGAGGGTACTTGATGACGAATTATGATCTAAAGTTGCGCAATGGAATGGCTTTAAGACTCATATAGATGGTAGTCCTTTGTTTAAATTCATGTTGTGCTAGGTTGTAAACCTTTGTGTGCTTGGTCTGCTTGTGTCGGGTGGGATGTAGACACCTCCATGTTCCTCAGAATAATCGCCAGCCCTGAGACCTTAAATGGTTAAAATCGATGGGAACCTGGGCTTGAGCGTTGCTTATGTGTATTGGAGGTCCTAACCATTGTAGGGTAGGATGGATGGGTAGTCAGTCTTACTTATTGTCAATTGATCATCGTTAATGCATGCAGTCACTTGTTGTGCGTCTTATGTCGTCTTGTTGTGTTCATAGTGGTTGCGTCTTATTCGTCATCGGGTGGCGACGTAGAGTCGAATGTATTTATTTCCTTTGTACATGCGTGCAGACACCTGTAATAAAAAAAAAAAAAATTCACTTGTCATAAGAGGTTTGTCGACGTAACAAGGAGGACGTTACATAATATTCTAATTAGTTGCGAGAATAACTGCCTCATTGATGTAGCAAATAAACTTGGACTCATTCATAAGATCTAAAAACTCTACAAACAAACAAGAATGGAAAATACCTCTCTTTTATTCCTTCTCCATGCTAACTATTACAATGGAAGTTCAACCCCTTATAACTACTATTTCATGTTTTTGAAAAAAACTAATTTTAGAAAAAACAACTAATTTTGGGAAATTCTAACATGAATTTAAAACTAACAAATAACTAAGAGATAACTACACTGAAACTGTTTGTGAACTCTCTTTTCTGATTATATTCATAAACTAAGAGATAACTAATAATTAAACATTTGAAAATTCTGATAAAAACACTAAAACCCCAATTTGAGGCCTTATATGAAGGAATTTGGCCCTGAAAAAGTATCAAAATGATGTCTGTTCTAAAAGGTCAATATGGTACAACAATAAACTCTTAGAGACACAATCCTTTGTAAAATTTTATCCCAAACAGATAACCGAGTCCAAAGTTATGAGCCTGGGTAAAATCATGAAGATGGATAACACTTTTTCTTGTTTTATGAGAAAAAAATTTGTATTTTCACAAGTTCTTCAACTTACAGCATACAATCTTATTTTTTTATTTAGAATTTCACTTTACAGTAGAAACAAAACTTGTGAAGAATTTGGTTAGCTTTCCAATGACTATTTTTCAAAATTTTTTTATTAAGATTTCATATGTCAATTTGACAATTGTTTAATAGTATGTTCCTCAAACATTAAAGGAATGATAATGAGTTATTTTTTGCCACAATAATGTATCAATTATTAAACTTATATTTTTTAGAAATGAAATATACTGCAACAATCTACAGAGACTTTATTTTATTGTGACTATAATTTTGAATCTAATGGATGAATATTATAATATCTAAAAAAATTTGAAGTTGACCAAGATGAAAACATTGTAGATTTTAAGCACATGTTTTCCCACACCTTGTATCTATATTAATTTTTACTTGAAAGTAAAATCTAAATATACCCTTTTGAAAGGAACAATTTAAGGATTACGAATATAAGTTTTTATAAATTTATCACTGTGTATTTTTAGATATATGGATATTTCACTTCACTGAATCATAATGTTTGCTAAAAATATTATGTAGTGATTTTCTTTAAAAATTAAATAAAATTAGATAAAAATAATGAAAATGAAAACAAATTATAGGAATTGAAAGTAAATTCAATTTTTCAAATGCTAGTGTCATTTTCGAAACCAAAATCTGAGTATTTTCAGGAGTCCACAACCTCCAAACTTTGTGTAAGTTTGGGGGAATTCTTTGGTTTCTAAATGCAGTCCCAATTTTTAGTTTTCGGCTGAAAAACTAAATCCTAATGGAAACTGTAAAAACTAAACGGTTTCCAAGGTTTTCGGCAGAAACATTTTTGAGTGAATTTCATCCGTCGGAAAAAATGAAAAGACACATGGTATTGTTTCATTTCGTGCCAAATCATATAAATACGGTTTTGGCCGAACACATTTAACACAATTCATCGCATGTTTGATGGTTTTATAGAGCACCTAAATAATGTTTCGAATCATCTTTTTGGTTTTTGTTGAATAAGGTAATTAATGTTTGTTCAAGTTTTTATTGGAATAACAATTTATATGTTGAAAGATAAATGTTGAGCATTTTTTCAAGGTGAAGTCTTTGTTGAACATATCTTTTATAGGAAACTATACAAGTCATGGTAAACAAAAGTTTGCGCAAGAGAAAATTTGATCGCACTCAAGATGATACTCACCAAAATGAACAAAGGAAAGAACAATATTAGAGAATGAAACGAGAAAGTGCAAATATTGAAGAAAAAAATGATGATAATGTAAATAGAGATTTTCAGCAAGAAGAAGTCCAACCAGGTATGCATGCACATATTGTCTATATTAATAGTATAGAATTCAAATTTAAAATATTTTTAATATAATTGATTGTAATTAAAATTTGATGATTAAAAAAAACATAAATAGATTTGTCTCATAATGTCGAAGAAGACGTTGAAACCGAAATTGAAGCAGAAGGCCTTGAAACTGAAATTGAAGCAGAAGACGAATCACCTATAGGTATGTACATAAATTTAGATAATACAAGATGAACACTTGTATATATAGTTTAGTGAATTTATGTTCCGGTTTTGTTTTTTAATATAAACTTTAAATTGAAATATGCAGGAGAATCTATCAACATTGATGATGAAATATTAGAAAATGTTGATACTGACAAATTTGGGAAGAAAAGAAATAAGCATTATAAAAGATATTGAACTAAGAATATGTATAATACTTTTTTCAAAGATGAATCAATAACAATACAATCTCAACTTTTACTCTATCTAATAAAATCAAGAAATTTAAAAAAAGATACATCATTTTTGGGTATTCAAAAGTCAACAAAGGACACAAAGGTGAAATATAATGTCTTTGACAATATAACTAGTGTATTAGAATCTTTTGGAAAATCTCGAAAAAAATATGTGAGTTTTGTACGTAGAGTGATACAAACAACAATTGTTTCATCTAGCAATATAAAATATCGTTTGACACGACACATGGCAAAAACGATGGGAACGTCAAGAAAAAAATTGCACAAACATAGAAAATTTCGATTTCAAATAGATGAAAATGATGAACTGGCTTGTTGGACAGTGATTTCTAGACAAACCTACAAAAATAGATTTGCAGAAAATGATAAAGAATTACTTCGTAATTGTTGGTTGGAAGAATCTCTTGTTTCACCACATACAAGGGGTGTGTTGCGATGAAGAATAGCACGAAAACAATATGTATACCATACACAAAATATATTGCTAATGACAAAAATAGAATTGTTCAATAAGTTCAAAGAAGATCACAAAGAAGTTAAATTTTCCATCAATACATTTGTGCAACAAAAATCATGGTTTGTTAGACCCATCATTGTTAGTGACACTTGTTGTTGTTGTTATCATGTGGAGTTTGAGTTATATTATGACACTTTTTTGGATTTTGGTCAAACTTTATGGCCAAGTTCACCTCTTCCTTCCACATTTTGTGCTTTTATATCTGAAATTATATGTGAAAGAGAAGATGATGATTTATTTTACAAAAACAAATGTGTTGGTGGAAATAAATGTGATCGTTGTGGAAATCTAATTTTGTTTCATTCAAATTATCATATTCATATGAATGATCAGTCATTTTCTAATATAACATTCAATTGGAAGAGATATGAATATATCAACAACACGGCTCCACATTCTTCAAATGTTATTTCCAAAAGGATTGATTTGAAGGTAGATAGAATTTGTGTGATATGTAACACCCCTCCCATTTAGTTATGACAACAAGCCTCACATAACAAGTGAATTTTTATTTTTTTTGTGTGTGTGTGTGTGTTGGAAGGTAAACATGACATTATACTCAACAACGCAACACGATGATGAACACTATGCAAGAAACTATCACAACCACAACATGAGAACCTAACAAGAACAAGAATGACTACCTGCCCATCCTACCCCACAATGGTTAGGACCTCCAGGTCACATAAGCAATGCTCAAGCCTAGGTTCACATAGATTTTGACCATTTAAGGTCTTAGGGTTGGTGATTGTTCTAAGGAACAAGGAGGTTTCTACATCCCGCTTGACACAATCAAGACCAAAACTAAATATGCTAAGACAAAAACATCAACGGTGATCAATGCGCGATAGTGTTCTGTGAGACAGTCACACATCACATAAATTCCAAGGTGCAAGAGAATTTGATTACTAAACCCATCATAAACGACATAAGTTTGTGCACAATGTAATCAAATTTATTTTATTTTCAAGGTACAATGGAAGACATCTACTTTACGTCCAGGCACGGGATTAATACATCATTAAATTTAACTATAATTAACCTTTTAGTGGCGAATGAAGTAACTACACCCAAGACCGTCCATACAAATCATGGTGCAAAACAAATATCAATTAATTCATGGAGTAATATAATCAAATTAGTTAATCAACCATGCTTCTCATTTATTCATGACGAAATATGACTATCAAATTAATTTAAGGTGCAAATGAGTTAAGATCTACATAACCATGACTTCAACAATTCTCCATTCAAACTTTAATCATTACACATTCCAGCTGGGCAAATCTAATTTTATTCAATCTCAATCTACTAGCCATTAACTTTAATTGAAACATTACAAAAACAAAGTAGCTTGCTATGATTAAACACTAACTAAAATAAGTAGATTGCTATTACTTTTATTGCTATCATTAAATAATTCTCAATCTGTCATCTAATTCTAATTTCATCCAACTAGCCATTAATCTTGATACATTAGTAAAAATCTTAAAGTAGAATGCTACTATTAAATAACCAATAAGTCAAATAACAAGACTTTTAACGTAAAGCCGATATCAAGACATTTAATAACATGACTTTTAATGTCAATTAACCTGGCATTAGCATGAAGCAAGTAAAAGATGTTAAAATAATACTAAAGCAATGATAAGGCATTTAAGGAGAAGGCTCTAAGAATTAACAATCGCTACTTTAATGCACGAGTGACAGTTGGTGTCCAAGTAAAATTGAATAGTGCGTTGGTCAAATATGCCATTCATAATGCACGAGGTGGTTGTCAAAGGTAAGAAGTGGCTACGTAAATGTAAAATCTTAATGGAAATGTAAAATTTCAATGTAGACGTAAAATTTTAATGTAATGTAAAATGTAAATGTAAGGCCACTGGAGTTGTTTTAAGAACATAAATCTTCAGAGATAAGTCCATTCCAGGTAAGAATCCACCAACGGTTTAAAGGGAATGAACGATGTACCATACCCACCAGCGTTACACAAATGTTGTCAAGTCGTTTAAGAAGAATAACAGGGAGGTATTATTGCAGCCATTACATAGATGTCATTTTTCAGAGGAAAACATTATACCACCATTACATGAAACCATTCGCAGAGGTAATATTAATGCCTCCATTACCTAGACACGAATCTACAAAGGAATGATTACACAACTATTAAATAAACATGATTTGGTAAGGGAATGACTGTATAATTGATATATAAACGCGATTTGGCAGAGGTATGACTGTACAGTTGATACACAGATGCGAATTGGCAGAAAAATGATTGTATAGTTGATGCATAAATGTGATTTGTTAGAGGTATGACTATACAGTTGTTACATAAATGCAAATTGACAGGGAATGACTGTATAGTTGATGCAAAAACATGAATTGGCAGATAATGAATGTACAGTTGCTGCATAAATGTGAGTTGGCAGAGGTATGACTATACAGATGATACATAAACGTGAATTGGCAGAGAATGGTATAGACAACAAATTTATATAGTTCACAGAGGTGAAGGTGTAAACAATAATTACATAGATTCAATTTTGTACAGTTTGTTGATGTGAAAGTCACAATTTAAACCAATTCACGAGGTGGTATCAATCCAACGATGAGTCCAGGGGAAATTAGCTAAGAAATGAATAATTACAGTGGTTATGACGGTGAATACAAACTTCTTGCAATAACCAGAGATAGAGATAATAGAAAAACAAACGACAGGGTTGTGGTAGAATGTTATCTATTCCAAAGATCAGATGCATCACTTCGTAGGAAGGGAGTGAAGGAATAGAATAAAAAGGAACAATACTCTGCCTCACAGAAGCAAAATAGTAGGGGAGAAAGGAAAATGCAGTGCATTCTAATCATAAGAAAGACACAGAGTTAAGATTTACAGATCTCACAATTTCAATGCAGAGGTAAGATATATATTTTTAGATCCACCACATAACGATAATCGCAAAAGTGATAAAAAAATTCAATTGAACAAGAACCCAACACAGATCGAGGATAAATACTTTTTACATCTCGGGATACCAATGTAAAAATGCTGACAACAGTAAGAGAATGCTAGGGCCATAAGGATATCTCATCGAAACGATCACAAGCTTCTATCAGTCAAGGCGTAGAAAAATAAACAACAAGGAAGCAAGATAATCCATACGCAGAGGCCATACTGAAAGATGCAAGTCGACAATCAGGTAAGGACATCCACAGAGGTATACGACTAATAGGTTCACCTTTGCTTCACCATCCTCACACAGAAAAGTAGGGTGTTGAGATCCATAGGTCTTTTAACGCTAAGGCGACGACCGTAGATCAGGCTCCTGGACGACTGCTCAGGCGAGTACTGGTGAGATATAGATGAAGGCTAAACAACCTCAGGGTCCCAATCAAAACACAAGGCGATCACGACATGTGGGAAAACGAAGGCCATGGGAGTCAACAAACATCAAGCTAGGCTAAGAAGAGTTCCAGTCACCCATTTAAATATCCAATCTACTTACATAAGCAACATCTAGATCCAATCATAAAACCTACAAAATTCTACCATTTAAATGAAGAAAGTGTATCGTTGCGTGTTTGCCCGCTGCGAGTGACGTTCGCGTGCTCCATGCAACTCTCGCTCACTGACCGTCGAGACTTCACTGGTACCTCCCATCCAATGCTAGGGGTAATTTTCTTCCCCCTTAGCCCCCCAAGTCACAAAGGGGCCACGCACACACTATCCAGAGATTTAGTCTAGCACCCAGCTCACCTCACAAGGTCGAGCTACCACTCCTCACTTAGTTGGGTATCCCAAATCCCACAAGTAAATCAGTCAAGTAAATATTTTTGCAGCGTAATGTTATGCAAACAGAAGATGATCCTTCATCCTTCTCCTTCCTTCATTTTATAGAGTTTTGAACTTCCTTTCTTTCCTAAAATCTTATTTAATTAAAGTTTTAAAAATAAATTCATAAAAATTCTTCTCTGTACAAGTGTCCCCCATCCCCTACATTCCTCCATTAATTAATTTCTTTAATTAGTTAATTACCTCATTTTCCTCACCCACCTAGAGTTACTCCTAGAATCACTCCTAGGTGTCCCCAAATTCCCTTACAGGTTTTAAAGGCTTTCCCTATTATTAAATTGCTAATTCAGTTTAAAATTAGAAAGCTCTTAAATGGTAGATTCTTTACTAATTTGACTTTCCACTTTTTCCCTTAAGGTCCCCTTTTTCCCTTTTTATGTTACCTCTTTTCCCTAGTTTCCTTGATTTTTTTTATTTTCCCTCTTTCCCTTTTTTCTTAGAAATCAAAAAGGAAGGTGTGAAAATTAACCCTTTTTCCCTTTTCTTATTTAATTAGTATACTTTAATTTATTAAGGTAATAAAATAATTAATTCCCTTTTTAAATTTTAATCCAACAAAATTTTACCCCCTTTTTTTTTGAATAAATTAAATTTCTCACTCCCTTCATGTTACAAGATTTAACGAAGATCATAATTATTATTTAATTTGTTTTTATTTTTATTATTTTTATTACTATTTTTTTTATAGAATTTTTTTTACCACTAGCGTAATTTAGACTTAGGCCTTAAATTTCGTATTGGGAAACATTTTATTAGGGAAATTGTTTTAAAAATTACTTAACATGTTATTTGTCTTAGGGCCATCTAGGTTCATCCCTCTATCATCAACAATGCAATGTGCCCTTTCGGACACACTAGGTGCTCCAAGGGTGCCACTCACCTCATCTATTCCTTTGCATGACATTCCCTTCAAGATGCACTAGGTGCTCCAAGGGTGCCACTCACCTCTTCACTGATTTGGTAGACATCAATGACCCCTAGAGTCAACACTCCGTCAGGTGAACTTGTGGGAGACTAAGGGATTCTAAGGAATAAGGCCCCCGCCTTATTGTGCGCCCCTTAGAATCATCGTGAGTGATTATCGCAGTCTTCCCTCACGACATTGTGGGTCCTCTCGAACTAGCTAATCGTTAACCTACAGTTCGAGCCATGGTGGGAGTGCTAGTAGGTTGTGACAGGGCTTCTATCCATTCCTCTCCCTCAACATCTCTGGTAGTCGTGCGTGACCCCTTTACTCCATATGTGAGTTTGGTTGGCAAGCTATCATCAGCCTGCATCATCAACAAATCATGTCAGAACATATCCATATCATATCATCCAATTAGATGCACTAATATCATAGTAAAACAATCAAACCCCAATGGCACACTCCCTGACTCGATCCGGAGTCCAAGGGGTTCCATTGATGCCTCTACATCCTTGAGGTCCAAAATCCTGCACACTCAGTAAAACCGAGTCAATAACACCTGTCTACGTCAAAGCGGTAAAACAACATGTCATCAACCCATAACGCCTCATAATCAAAATCAAAAGTTTTAATAATATAATAATCCATATCACTTGTGGGCAAGTGTCCTCAAAGAATAAATTCGCTCAGTGCGCCAGAACGAGATGTTACATACACCCCCTCTTGGTCTAAACTTCGTCCCGAAGTGTCACAGTAAAAATGTTGAATAAAGTGCATCATAGTATAATATGTCTATCTATCAAACAAAAATGGAAACTATTGGCACATATCATATGCTTCCTCCCAGGTCGTTGAGTGCGGACTATAATTGTCCCAGTGGACCTTGACCTGATCTACCCTTCGACGTCGTAGCTGTTGAACGTGATGATCCAAGATGTGGACCAGCTCAGCCATGGGTGCCCCCTCATCCGACACCTGCAAGGAACTCATGTCAATAACATATGTAGGATCACTAATATAATGTCTCAAAACAGATACATGAAAAACATCATGCATACGCCTCAAAGAATCAGGTAAGGCTAGTCGATCGTCCATGGTCCCCTTTCTCTCCACAATCTTCAAAGGTCCCACGAACCTAGGAGAGAGTTTAGCTCCCTTCCCAAACTTGACTGAACTCTTATGTGGTTTAACCCACAAGAAGACTCGATTGCTGACCTTGTAACTACGGTCAACACAATGCGCATCGACATAACTCTTCTGTCGATCTTGCACTTCTTTAATCCTTTGTCTTATTGTTTTCATTTTCTCTTCCATTCTTGTATCACTTCTAGTCCCACCAAGACCCTATCCTCAAGCCGATCTGAACTCAAAGGCGTCCGACACGGTCGCCCATAAACAAACTCAAAAGGCTCCATCTTAATGGTTGTTTGGTAACTGTTGTTGTAAGTGAATTCTACAAGTGGCAGGAATTCCTCCCAATGATTTTGTTGCTCCATCACGTACATGCACAACATGTCCTCCAAGGTTTGGTTCCTTCGTTCGGTATGTTCGTTAGTCTCCAGGTGATACATAGTACTAAAGTTAATTTGGTTTCCCAAGGCCTCTTGGAAACTCATCCAAAATTGTCCAGTAAACATTGATCCTCGATCAGATATAATCCTCTTAGGCATGCCATGCAACCTCACAATATCACTGATGAAAAATCTAGCTATGTTAGGTGCCTGATACGTTGTACGCACTGAAATAAAGTGAACACTCTTCGTCAGAGTGTCTACTACTATGAAAATCGAGTCATGGATCCTTGTTGTCAGTGGCAATCCAATAATAAAATCCATCTAAATAACCTTCCATTTTGATTCTGGAATAGAGTGTGGTTGTAGTAATCCTGTTGGGTGTCTATGTTCAGCCTTTACCTACTGACATTCTAGACATCTAGCCACATAGTTGACTATGTCTGCCTTCATTCCCTTCCAGAAGAATAAGGGTTTAAGGTCTTATCTCATCTTCATGACTCCCAGGTGAGCCATGTAAACTGATCTATGAGCCTCGCTCAGGATCAACATCCTCAACTCGTCGTTCAATGGTACATAGATCAAATTTTTAAACCTCAACAAACCATGGATATCAAAAGACAATCCTTCAAATTGTGGTACCATCATTGTGTTTTGTCTAAAAAAACCCTTGAACTCTTTGTACCAGTCATCATCACGATGTAAGGTTAGAATCTTTTCACGTAGATTCGTCTAAAGAGGCAGCATTGAAAAGATGTGTGGTATCTGACTCAAAGCATCTTCCCCTCAGTTCACCATTCCTTTTATGTAAGTAATCTTGAAGTCGTACTTGCTAAGAAATTCCGACCAACGTCATTGTCACGCGTTCAAGTAACTTTGTGTAAATATGTGTTGTACTCCACAATGGTCAGTCCTTAGTTTAAATTTCCGTCCAACAAGGTAGTGTCTCCAAAACTTCAAGGCATATACGATGGCTAATAAATCCAAATCGTGCATCACGTAGTTCTCCTCAAGCCTTCTCAGTTTCCTAGAAATGTAATCAATCACTCATCCGTCTTACATCAAGACCCTGCCTAAGCCTTCCTTGGATGCGTCAGTGCATACCAAGAAGTCYGCATCCATGTCAGGGACCTTTAGTATTGGTGTTGTTGTCAACAATTCCTTGAGCCTCCAAAATGCTTTTGCACATTTATCTATCCATACAAACTTCTTGTTCTTCTTCTGCAACTCTGTGATCAGACTTGCTATCTTCGAAAATMTGTCAAAAAACCATCGATAGTATCCTGCTAAACCCATGAAGCTACACACTTTCGGGACATTCATCGACACAGGCCAATCCATAATAGCCTCGACCTTTGTTGGATCCACGACGATGCTTTCGATGGAGATAACATGCCCTAAGTAGTGAATCTTCGATTGATAAAATGAGCATTTGGACAACTTCCCATACAATTTGTTCTCTCATAGACATTGCAGCACCAAGTACAAGTGCTCATTATGCTCCTTCATCATCTGAGAGTAGATCAAAATATCGTCAATGAATACTTGGACGAACTTTTCCAAGTACTCGTGGAACACCCCATTCATCAAACTCATAAATACCCCTGGGGTATTTGTTAGTCCAAATGGTAAAATAGTAAACTCGTAATGTCCAAACCTCATCTTAAAGGCGGTCTTAGGGACGTCATCCTCCTTGATCCACAACCAGTGATACCTTGATTGCAAATCTATCTTGGAGAACACTGTCGCACCCTTCATTTGATCAAACAAATCATCAATTATCGGTAACAAATACCGATTCTTGATTGTGGACTTGTTCAATTGACGATAGTCAATGCAGAGCCTCCATGATCCATCCTTCTTTTGTATGAAAATAACAGGTGCACGCCATGGTGAAACACTAGGATGTATCAGTCCCAGGTCCAACAACTCCCTCAGTTGCATTTTCAACTCTTGTAACTCCAGGGTCGACATCCGATAAGGCATTCTTTCTATCGGTTCATTCCCCATTTTTAGGTCTATGGTAAACTCCAATTCCCTCTCTGATGGCATCCTAGGTAACTCCTCTGGAAATACGTCTGCAAACTCTTTCACCACCGGAAGGTGTTCTAGACCTTCTGCTACTCCCTTCTCGTTTAACTCAAGGATCGCATAAAGCTTGCACCCTTTGCACATACTCTTCCATAGTTGTAAGGAAGACATGAACCTCAGGGGAACTCCCTAGTTCCATCCTACAATCACACGTCTTTGTCCCTCGTCATCGACCAAGCTCAACCATTTTGTCTTACAGTTGAGTATCGCCTCATGCGATTCAAACTAGTCCATACCAATCACGACGTCATAAGATCCTAACACCGTGATGTACAGGTTGGCCCTGGTGACAAACTCTCCCATGTTAAGGATACATCATGTAACCTTTCCTCCAACCTTTTTTTGGCTCCCGCAGCCATCACTATGAAGCTAAACTCATCCTGTTCGACTACCTTTACCTTAATTATTTTCAGTGCTACACCAGAAATGAAACTCTCAGTAGCACCGGGATCCATCAAAATACTAAGAGTCTGGTCAGCGATGATACCTGTCATCTCAAGCACATTCGACTGATGCTCTGCCTGACAGTTATTCACCATTGAATGAATCTGGTGGGCCTTGCCCATATCTCCCACGATAGTGGGTCTGGCTGATCCAGACACTCTAGTCCTCTCCACAGGGTAGTCGTGCTAGTAGTGTGGCTCCCCACACGTCCAATGCCCCTTCTTCATCCCAGTAGTCCTGGTACCCGAAGTAGAAGATGACGACCCACTAGCCTGGAATCCTGGTCTATTCTGCTGAATAGGCCTAAACTCCTGCTTCTACAGGCGACACTGTTGCTCATGTTGTGGTCCCCGGCAACATGTTCGCTGTTGAGGCGTCAATTGCTGGAGTGTAGTGAAAATGGATCCCCTCTGGAAGCCATGATATTCTGGTGTATGTCTGTCTGGTATCTGATGTTGTTGTGCTTTAGATGAAACCTTCCCTGCTAGTCTCGCTGGATTCCTAGTCTGACCCCCGCTGATAAGCTCCTCCTCTGCTATGAGGGCCTTCTGGACTGCATCATGTAATGTTTGAGGCATCAAAATCCTAACCTTTCCACATAGGTTGTCGTTAAGGATGAACATGAACTTGTTGACCTTAAGTTTCTCAGTGTTAAGGTGTGGAGCATACCAGAGCATCTCCATAAAATGGGCCTCATATTCAGGCATCGTATGACCACCCTATCGTAAGGCGTTGAACTCATTGAGATGACACTCAATGAATTCCTCTAAAAGGTAACTCTTTCTAAACCGTTCCTCGAACACTTCCCATGACATGTCTTCGACGACCATGTTTAGCTACGGTAGGAGCGTCTTCCACCAAAGAAGAGCACTCCCCTTAAGTTGAAAGACTTCCATGTGGACCTTCATGTTGGAGGTATAATCGTGAAGTACGAAGCACATTGCCATGTTCTCCAACCATGCCTTGGCGGCTTTTCCATCCGAGGCACCAAAGAACTCAATAAATTTTACCTTCTCGAGTTCACGGTGAATGCTACCAGTACTGACCAGGGCGCGCGACAGAACCTCAGTGAGTGTCGATGCCCTGGCCTCATCTCTATCCAAATGGCTGATCGGTGCCTCAGACATGCGCTGAAAAGATCTCATCATTCCGACCACATCACCAACTACTATCTTCTCCTGTCTGAGAACCTGCTCACCTTCCTGGGGGTTAGACCCCTAAAGTGTGGATGCTACTGGAGTTGTCACACCTCCTCCCCTAGAACCCCATCGTCTGGCTCCATGGTATCCTCTAACCATGATTACTTGAACACACAAAAGTCAACTCGATTAGCAACAGTATAATCAAATCATATCAATGAAATCCATAGTGATCCCAGGTCGCAGGTTGAACCTCTCTCTGATACCATATGTAACACCCCTCTCGTTTAGTTACGACAACAAGCCTCACATAACAAGTGCAATTTTTATTTTTTCTTGTGTGTGTGTGTGTAGGAAGGTAAACATGACATTATACTCAACAACGCAACACAATGATGAACACTATGCAAGCAACTCTCACAACCACAACATGACGACCTAACAAGAACAAGAATGACTAGCCGCCCATCCTACCCTACAATGGTTAGGACCTCCAGGTCACATAAGCAACGCTCAAGCCTAGGTACCCATTGATTTTGACCATTTAAGGTCTCGGGGCTGGCAACTGTTCTGAGGAACAAGGAGGTGTCTACATCTCGCTCGACACAATCAAGACCAAAACTAAATATGCTAAGATAAAAACATCAACGATGATCAATGCACTATAGTGTTCTATGAGTCAGTCACACATCACATAAATTCCAACGTGCAAGAGAATTTGATTACTAAATCCATCATAAACGGCATACGTTTATGCACAATGTAATCAACTTTATTTTATTTTCAAGGTGCAATGCCATACATCTACTTTATGTCCAGGCACGGGATTAATCCATCATTAAATTTAACTATAATTAACCTTTTAGTGGTGGATGAAGTAACTACATCAAGACCGTCCATACAAATCATGGTGCAAAACAAATATCAATTAATTCATGGAGCAATGTAATCAAATTACTTAATCAACAATGCTTCTCATTTATTCATGATGCAATACGACTATCAAATTAATATAAGGCACAAATGAGTTAAGAGCTAAATAACCATGACTTCAACAATTCTCCATTCAAACTTTAATCATTACACATTCCAGCTGGGCAAATCTAATTTTATCCAATATCAATCTACTAGCCATTAACGCTAAATGAAACATTACAAAAACAAGGTAGCTTACTATGATTAAACACTAACTAAAATAAGTAGATTGCTATTACTTTTATTGCTATCATTAAATAATTCTCAATCTGTCATCTAATTTGAATTTCATCCAACTAGCCATTAATCTTGATACATTAGTAAAAATCTTAAAGTAGAATGCTACTATTAAATAACCAATAAGTAAAATAACAAGACTTTTAATGTAAATCCGATATCAAGACATTTAATAACATGGCTTTTAATGTCAATTAACTTGGCAGTAGCATGAAGCAAGTAAAAGACGTTAAAATAATAATAAAGCAATGATAAGGCATTTAATGAGAAGGCTGTAAGAATTAACAATCGCTACTTTAATACACGAGTGACAGTTGGTGTCCAAGTAAAATTGAATAGTTCGTTGGTCAAATATGCCATTTATAATGCATGAGGTGGTTGTCAAAGGTAAGAAGTGGCTGCGTAAATGTAAAATCTTAATGTAAATGTAAAATTTGAATGTAGACATAAAATTTTAATGTAATGTAATAAGTAAATGTAAGGCCACTAGAGTTGTTTTAAAAACAGAAATCTTCAGAGATAAGTCTATGCCAGGTAAGAAGCCACCATCGGTTTAAAGGGCATGAATGCTCTACCATACCCACCAGTGTTACGCAAAGGCTGTCAAGTCATTTAAGCAAAATAATGGGGAGGTATTATTGTAGCCATTACATAGATGTTGTTTTTTAGAGGAAATCTTTATACCACCATTACATGAGACCATTCACAAAGGTAATATTAATGCCACCATTACCTAGACACGAATTTGCAGAGAAATGATTATACAACTATTAAATAAATGCGATTTGGTAAGGGAATGATTGTATAGCTGATATATAAATGCGATTTGATAGAGGTATGACTGTACAGTTGATACACAGATGCGAATTGGTAGAGGAATGATTGTACAGTTGATGCATAAACACGATTTGGCAGAGTTATGACTGTACAATTGATACATAAACATGAATTGACAGGGAATGAATGTACAGCTGACGCATAAATGCGAATTGGCAGAGAATGACTATACAGTGGATTCATAAACACGATTTGGCATAGGTATGTCTGTACAGTTGATACATAAACGCGAATTGGTAGAGAATGGTATAAACAACAAATTTATACATCTCGTAGAGGTGAAGGTGTAAACAATAATTACATAGATTTGATTTTGTACCGTTTGTTGATGTGAAGTCATAATTTAAACCAATTCAAGAGGTGGAATCAATCCAGCAATGAGCCCAGGGGAAATTATCTTAGAAAACAATAACTACAGTGGTTATGATGGAGAATACAAACTTCTTGCAATAACTAGAGATAGACATAATAGAAAAACAAATGCCAAGGCTGTAGTAGAACGTTATCTATTCCAGATATCGGATGCATCACTTCATGGGAAGGGAGTGAAGGCATAGAATAAAAAGGAACAATACTCTGCCTCGCAAAAGAAAAATAGTATGGGAGAAAGGAAAATGCAGTGCATTCTAATCACAAGCAAGATGCAGAGTTAAGATTTACATATCTCACAATTTCAACGCAGAGGTAAGATATATATTTTTGCATCCACCACATAACGACAATCGTAAAATGATAAAAACAACTCAATCAAAAAAGAACGCAACACAGATAGAGGATTAATACTTTTTACATCTCGGGATACCAATGTAAAAATGTTGACAATAGTAAGAGAATGCTAGGGACATAAGGATAGCTCATCGAAAGGATCACAGGCTTCTATCAGTCAAGGCATAGAAAAATAAACAACAATGAAGCACGATAATCCATACGCAAAGGCCGTACTGAAACACGTAATTCAACAATCAGGTAAGGACATCCACAGAGGTATACGACTGATAGGTTTGCCTTTGCTTCACCATCGTTGCACAGAAAAGAAGGGTCTTGAGATCCATAGGTCTTTTAACACTAAGGTGATGACCGTAGATCATGCTCCTGGCCGACTTCTCAAGAGAGGACTGGTGAGCTATGGATGAAGGCTAAACAACCTCAGGGTCACAATCAACACATAGAGTGGTCACGACATGCAGGAAAATGAAGGCCATGGGAGTCAACAACCATCAATCTAGGCTAAGGAGGGTTTCAATCACCCATTTAAACATCCAATCTACTTACATAATCAACATGTAGATCCAATCATAAAACCTACAACATTCTACCATTTAAATGAAGAAAGCATATTGTTGCATGTTTTCCCGCTCCGAGTGACATCCACGTGATCCATGCAACTCTCGCTGACCAACCATCGAGACTTCATCGGTACCTCCCAACCAATGCTAGGGGTACTCTTCTTCCCCCTTAGCCCCCCGAGCCGCAAAGGGGCCATGCACACACTATCCAAAGATTTACTTTAGCACCCAACTCGCCTCGCAAGGCCGAGCTACAACTCCTCACTGAGCTGGGTATCCCAACTCCCACAAGTAAATTAGTCAAGTAGATATTTATATAGTGTAATATTATGCAAACAGAATATAATCCTTCATCCTTCTCCTTCCTTCACTTTATAGAGTTTCGAACTTCCTTTCTTTCCTAAAATCTTATTTAATTAAAGTTTTAAACATAAATTCCTAAAAATTCTTCTCTGTACAAGTGTCCCCCATCCCCTACATTCCTACATTAATTAATTTCTTTAATTAGTTAATTATCTCTTTTCCCTCACCCACCTAGAGTTACTCCTAGAATCACTCCTAGGTGTCCCCAAATTCCCTTACAGGTTTTAAAGACTTTCCCTATTATTAAATTTCTAATTCAGTTTAAAATTAGAAAGCTCTTAAATGGTAGATTCTTTACTAATTTGACTTTCCGCTTGTTCGCTTGAGTTCCCCTTTTTCCCTTTCTATGTTACCTCTTTTCCCTAGTTTTCTAGATTTTTTTTATTTTCCCTCTTTCCCCTTTTTCTTAGAACTCGAAAAGGCAGGTGTAAAAATTAACCCTTTTTCCCTTTTCTTATTCAATTAGTATACTTTAATTTATTAAGGTAATAAAACAATTAATTCCCTTTTTAAATTTTAATCCAACAAAATTTTGCCCCCCTTTTTTTTGAATAAATTAAATTTCTTACTCCGTTCATGTTACAAGATTTAACGAAGATCATAATTATTATTTAAGTTTCTTTTATTTTTATTATTTTTATTACTATTTTTTTTAATAGAAGACAAAATTTTACCACTAGCGTAATTTAGACTTAGGCCTTAAATTTCATACTGGACGACATTTAATGAGGGAAATTGTTTTAAAAATTACTTAAGATTTTATTTGTCTTAGGGCCATCTAGGTTCATCCCTCTATCATCAACAACAAGACTTGCCCTTCAGGACGCACTAGGTGCTCCAAGGGTGTCACTCGCCTCATCTGTTCCTTTGCGCGACGTGCCCTTCAGGATGCACTACGTGCTCCAAGGGTGCCACTCGCCTCTTCAATGATTTGGTAGACATCAATAACCTTTGGATTCAACACTCCGACAGGTGAAATTTTGGATGACTAAGGGATTCTAAGGAATAAGGCCCTCGCCTTATTGCGTGCCCCTTAGAATCATCGTGAGCGACTGTCACAGTCTACCCTCACAGCATCGTGGGTCCTCTCGAACTAGGTAATCGTTAACCTACATTTCGAGCCACGGTGGGAGTGTTAGTAGGTTGTTGTAGGGTTGTTGTCTACACCTCTCCCTCAACATCTCTGGTAGTCGTGCGTGAACCCTTTACTCCATATGTGAGTTTGGTCGACAAGCTATCGTCAGCCTGCATCATAAAAAAATCATGTCAGAACATATCCATATCATATCATCCAATTAGATGCACTAATATCACAGTAAAACAATCAAATCCCAATGGCACACTCCCTGACTCGATCCGGTGTCCAAGGGGTTCTGTCGATGCCTCTACATGCTCGAGGTCTAAAATCCTGCACACTCAGTAAAAACGAGTCAATAACGCATGTCTACGTCAAAGTGGTAAAACAACATGTCATCAACCCATAATGCCTCATAATCAAAATCAAAAGTTTTAATAATATACTAATTCAGATCACTTGCAAGAAAGTGTCCTCAAAGAATAAGTTCGCTCAATGCGCCAGAGCGGGATGTTACATGATAGATTTTTTGAAGAAGTTTGAGGAAGAAATTTATAAATACACCAAGCATTCACATAGAGATCGATGGCAAGACCTACAATTCAAGCAATCCTGTGAAGTGTTTTCACCAGGGACAATTTTGTTTGTAGTTGATTTTGAAGAGAATTACACATTCACTACACAAAAAGAAATACAAAGTGAATATTATCATTATGATAAAGTCACGATATTTTTCCACGTTCTATATAAACATGTTCAATGGATTCTTTATAGCATAGAAAGCACCAATGACAATTGACATGTTATTAGAGAATATCACTTTTATATAAGTGATAATCAAGCACACGACACACATTATGTATAACATTGATTTGATAAATTTTATGATTCATTGAAAGAATAGGAAGTCAGATTTGATCGACATTGCATATGGTCAAATGGGTGTGTGGGTCAGTTCAAATCTTCACGTTCGTTCTATTGGTTTTTTCGTCTTCATAAAAAATCAAACATTACACATTGTTGGAATTTTTTTGAGACTGGTCATGGAAAAGGACAGCTCGATGGTGCAGGGGCATGTGTACAATGAACACTTTGAAGGTATCAGATGAACCCTCATGCCGATCGATTTGAATCCACTGAACAATTTGTTGAATTGTGAAAAATGGTGCTAAGCCATGAATATAATCCGTCAAGGGATGTGTGTAGGTGTGTCTATATATAAATGTTACACGTGTACACAAGATAATTTTATTTGAACATGTTCAAATTTGTATTCAATCCTCAATCATTTTCTTGAGATATTTCAAGTTAACAAGTTCTTGTCTTGTGCATATTTTTTTGGTATGTTGGAATCCAAGATGTAAATATATCATTCGCATATGACACTAGTACAATACCTGGGACACAAAAAATACATTTAGTTGAAACAAAACATTATCAAAATGTGTTTTCATTTGATAGAATAAATGAGTCTTATTTTTTTTCAGTTTGCATAGAGGACATAGAATCCATAGATATTTGTGAAAATGAAAATGCAGAATATGTTAAATCTTGAAGACATACCAAAATTAATGTAAAATGAAAAATGCCAATTGCAAGCCTAGAGGAGATGGAATAAAATAAAACTATAGTGTCAGTTAATGGTGATAGAGTGTAACATCCTCCTCGTTACGATAACAACCTCTCATAACAAGTGTAATTTTTTTTTTTTCTTTTGTGTGTGCACGTGTGTACAAGGATAATAAATACATTAAACTCTACATCGCCATACAATGATGAATGTGGCACATGCTATTTTAACAACAACATAATGATCTAAGATGCACATCAAGTATCTGCAAGCAAGGTACGACAATCAACCGATGAAATAAATAAGACTGACTATCCGCTCGTCCTACCTTGCCATGGTTAGGACCTCCAAGACACATAAGCAATGCTCAAGCCCAGGTTCCCATCGATTTTAACCATTTAAGGTCTCAGGGATGGAGACTATTCTGAGGAACATGGAGGTGTCTACATCCCGCCCAATGCAACCAAACCTAGCCTACTAAGCTAAAGACAAAACATATCCATCAAGATCACAGTCAACAGGGTTATCCAATTAACGAATTTGCGATAGTAAATCATTATTAACTCATTAATTTACTCACTATTAATACCTAATTGATTTGGAAGTGTACTTTTAATCACATTACGAGACAATGACACTTGATACAACAAGTACGGCAATAATCATGACATTAACACAACCATCAATGTCACAATTAACAAAGTTATCTATATTAAAACAATTGAAATAGTGAATCATTATTAACTTCTTAATTTACTCACTACTACTACAGTGTTTCTTTGGGAGTGTACCTTTAATCAAACTACAAGACAAGACAATTAATGTAGCAATTCWGACCTTAAATTGGGCTAAAATTTAAAATCTAATTAACAGTATTGCACTCTCAATTCAAGTCTAGTTTATCAAGGTCAACATCCTAAATTGGCATAACTTACAAACTACTTCTGGCAAATTTTAAATCAAATTTTAATCATATAACCGATCAATCTTAACAATTTAGCAATAAAAGCATTTATACCATTATCAACAGAGCATTACTTTCAACAATAATCATCATTACCAAGTGTCATATTTATTTTTGTTACATTTATATTAATTWATTGTTCCCACAATAAATAAATGAAACTCAAATAATATTAATAAAATAAGTTACGCTAAATTTCAATCAATAATGAAATTGATACGGTAGTAAAAACAACACTTAAGAATAAGATTTAAATAAGTAATTAACCTTCGATTTACTAAAACCTATCACATCCATTCCTCATTCAACAAATAGAATCAAAACTTACATCACTATCTAGGTGTCATAAAACCCTGTCTTATTGAGGAAAATGAGGCACCGAAATAAATCACGATTCATCAAACATGAGGATTCTCTTCGATTAAGGTGCCCCATTTAAATTCGGAATTAGGCTGTCTTAAATTTAGTCGCTCAAATCTAGGCCCAGTCAAGCAATCTTTTATCTCTTCAATGAAAAATTTAGGCAACTTGGCACAGGTACAGGTGCAGATTGTTCCATTTAGCAAGGCGCACAGGTGTAGAGGTGGATCTAAACTCTTAAGATTCAGAAACTACAAATTTACTGGAAATATAATAAGGAAATCAAACACAGCCTACATTCAAGGGAAAATGTAGCCACCGCCTGGATGCAAATCAAGGTCATTCCGGCAAGGGAACACAGTCAACAATCTAAGGCAAAAATCAAGGGTAAATACAGTAGTTCTGGCAGTATTTTCAAGGAAGAAATTCATGGGTAAATACAACATTCAAACAATGGGGTTCCTCCTGGAATGAATCGATGTCAAGGATCCTGTTGACCTTTAATTAAAACGCACGGAACGATGGTTGTGGAAAAACTTATCCATTTAACTTTCTACTATGGTAAACACTACAATACTCTTAAAGGAGATGAAACGTTGAAGGAAGTCGAACTTGGTAAGAGGGGAGTTCGCTCTGGTAACAATAATTTTCCAAACAAAAACTCAGCTACCACAGGGGAGATGGTCGGCTAACAAAATTCATCACTACTACCTCAAACAATTTATAGAGGTACCAATGTGGAACTACCGATAAAATTACAACTGGTCAACATCAGAAAATGAGAAGGGGAAATTCGCCCTGGCCAAATTGGTGGGAAAAAGAAAACAGTTACAGATGATATGCTTTCATTTACAGTGAAGAGAATAGAAATTCCGGTGAAAATGCCTTCGTTCAAGTTTGCAGACAACAATATGTGGATACCCAACGCCAGAACGAAAATTCAGAACCAGTCTTACAACGAAAAATGCTGAAGATGGACCTTGCCAGAACAATTCGCCCTGACCCCCATCACATAACGAATTCAACGTTATTCCTTATCTAGATAATAAATCAGAATTAATAAGTATACACCTATTACAAAATGAGTTTGGCGTTACATCCATACAGAAGGAGTTCGATATTTTTCTTTTTTTTTTCATTATCTAAGTTAGTTTGGCGTTACATCCATACAGAAGGAGTTCGAAAATCTTTTTTTTTTTTCATTATCTAACTAAATGAATGAAGTAATAGGTACTTATCTGTTTCTGACGAAGTCTCCTTTGCCGAATGAATTCGCCATCACATCCATTACTGAAAGAGTTCGAAGTAAAGACAAAAGTAAATGTTTATATTCATTACTGCAGTAAATATTTCTCATTATTTATTTAAATGACAGAAGTAAATGTTTATATTTGTTACCACCGAATAAACCATTACAATGCATCCATGTATAAACAACCATGCATTATAACTATATTAGTGAATGCCAATGATGGTAAAACTATACAACAATAGTTTTAAATGCGAATATACCACATCCAGGAAAATACAGCGCGAAGAGTAATGCCGAAACTTAAAGATCCAACCAAGGAACAGTAAAACTCAGACCATAACGCTAACCACAATAATTTTAGGCAATGAATCGAATGGGCAAAAGCTCAAGGCAGAATTCATCCACTTACAATCAACATACAGATCAAGCATAAGCTCCTAATGCATTCTACTCTACAACATAACGAGTGTACATTTTCCTTATCGCCCGCCTTGAATGACGTCTGCGCGCTCCGTGCCGCTCCCGCTCGCCGACTGTCAAGACTACACCGGTACCTCCCAGCCAACGCTAGGGGTACTCTACTTCCGCCTTAGCCCCCCGAGATGCAAAGGGGCCACACACTATCCAGATGGTACATCTAGCTCCCAGCTCGCCTCGCAAGGCCAAGCTACCACTCCTCTCCGAGTTGGGAAATCCCAACTCCCACAAGTAAATCAGTCGAGTCACTAATCTGACAGCGTAACATTACGCTAACATCCAATCCCCATATTCCTTCTCCTCCCTCTCTTTTATAGAATTTTGGAACTTCCATTATTTCCCTAAATCTCATTAAATTTTAAGTTCTAATAAAAATCTTCTAAAAATTCTCCTTTGTACAA
>SNQJ01S0005401.1:199097-217811 GCA_010110895.2 Picea sitchensis | reverse complement strand
CCTCTTTTTACTTTTATTATTAATTTAGTACCTTTTTAAATTATCAAAAGTTAAAATAAATTAATTTCTTCTTGACATTTTATATCCACTGATTTTAATTAATTTCTTACTCTCTTCATTTTACCCCAAAAATTTATGAAGACTAAAACTATTACTTAAGTGGTTTTTAGTTTAAATTTTATTATTTTATTTTTATATGTATATTTTCTTAAGGGTAGACAAAATTTTACCCCTAGAGAAGTTTTAGGCTTAGAACTTAGATTCTGAACTGGGTGACATTTAATTAGGGAAGTTGTTTTAAAATTTCTTAATGTATTGTCTGTCTTAGGGCCATCTAGGTTCCTCCCTCTATCATCATCAATGCTACGTGCCCTTCAGGATGCACTAGGTGCTCTAAGGGTACCACTCGCCTCATTTGTTTCTTTGCGCGATGGTTCCCTTCAGGATGCACTACATGCTCCAAGGGTTCCACTCGCCTCTTGTGTTTCTTTTGTGTGATGTGCCCTTGAGGATGCACCATGTGCTCCAAGGGTGCCACTTGCCTCTTGACTGATTGGTAGACATCAATAACCCCTGTAGTCAACACTCGGCCAGGTGAACTTATGGGAGACTAATGGATTCTAATGAATAAGGTGCCCACCTTATTGTGTGCCCCTTAGAATCATTGTGAGCAACTTCCGCAATCTTCCCTCACGACATCGTGGGTCCCCACGAACTAGGTAATCGTTAACCTACAATTCAAGCCACAATGGGAGTGCTAGTAGGTTGTGGAAGGGTTGTTGTCCACACCTCTCCCTCAACCTCTCTGGTAGTCATGTGTGGCCCCTTTACTCCATATGTGAGTCTGGTCGGCAAGCTATCATCATCCAGCATCATCAACAAATCATGTCAAAACACATCCACATCATATCATCTAATCAGATGTACTAATATCACAGTAAGAAAATCAAACCCTAATAGCACACTCCCTGACTCGATCCAGAGTCCAAGGGGTTCCATCGATGCCTCTGCATCCTCAAGGTCCAAAACCCTTCACACTCAGTAAAACCAAGTCAATAGCACATGTCTATGTCAATGCAGTAAACAACATGTCATCTAACAATAACACATAAATGCCAAAGTCAAATGTCTTAATGGCATAATAATCTAGATCACTTGCGAGAAAGTTTCCTCAAAGAATAAGTTTTCTCAATGCGCCAGAGTGGGATGTTACATATGGTATCAGACCTAAGCCATGAATATAATCTATCAAGGGATTATATTGTAAAATGAACACTTTGAAGGTATCAGATGAACCCCCATGCCGATGGATTTGAATCCACTGAACAATTTGTTGAATGGTGAAAAATGGTGCTAAGCCATGAATATAATCCATCAACGGATGTGTGCAGGTGTGTCTATATATAAATGTTACACGTGTACACAAGATAATTTTATTTGAACATATTCAAATTTGTATTCAAGCCTCAATCATTTTCTTGAGATATTTCAAGTTAACAAGTTCTTGTCTTGTGCATGTTTTTTTGGTATGTTGGAATCCAAGATGTAAATATATCAATCACATATGATGCTAGTACAATACCTGGGACAAGAAAAATACATTCAGTTAAAACAAAACGCTATCAAAATGTGTTTTCATTTGATAGAATAAATGAGTCTTATTTTTTTTAAGTTTGCATAGAGGACATAGAATCCATAGATATTTGTGAAAACGAAAATGCAGAATATGTTAAAGCTTGGAGACATACCAAACTTAATGTAAAATGAAAAATTCCATTTGCAAGACTAGAGGAGATGTAATCCAATAAAACTATAGTGTCAGTTGATGGTGATAGAGTTTATGATCTTGTTAGAGAAGGTAATTTTTATGTTTAAATTTTTTCAAATAACTTGTAGATGTACTTGCGTGATAATCAAACACAAACTATTTAATTTCCAATATATTGAATTATTTACAGGAGATGTCTTTGCCATGCTTGCACTTGTAGACAACACTAAAACATGAAATATTATTTGATGTGATGGAAAGAACAAAAGATGAGGCTATTAGAATATTTTGATGATAACAATTTTATATATGAAAGAGAATCCATTGTATTGAAAGGAAATTATTTTCAAGAAACCCATCAAACCAATACTCATGTTCACTTTCAAGACTACCAGTCAGATGTCACAAGTTGTCAATATAGTCATTTGGTATGTGCAATGCGCATAAATTAATAGAAGTTCAATAAAAAATAAAAAAGTTAGAAAATGAAAAATGTCCAAAGTCGACCATGAACGAATAATTGAAGATGGAATATCATTACGATGTTTTTAAACAAGTGGCACGTGTATATTCCAGAATTTTTTATTTTGCATTGAAAATACATTTCTTTATGAATATATAGGATTCTATAATCATTTTCAGTTTAGTTTACTTTCATGGTCCATTCAATTAAGAAAAGTTGTATTTCCCATGAATTATGAAGTTTATCAAACATTATTTAAAATTTCAGGGAAGAACCTATAGATTGTATCTATAGAACCTAAATTGACCTATACTTTGGATGATTATACTTTAATCCTACAAATTATCCAAATCATATACACAAATCCTTTAATGCATATAACAAGTTTACTACATATAGAATAAATGCGTTCATTATTTTCAATTTGATTTTTCAATGTTTTTTCATGTGAAATTGATAACTTCATATCAAAACTAGGACCCATTTCCATGTGATTATAAGGGACTGTTGATGGCTTAATAAAACTTTAAATTTTGATAAATTTTAATGAAGATCGCTTACTTATATTAAATTTGATGACTTGTTTTCACTATTTTCAACCGTACTTTCAAATAGGATATGCATAAAAAGGGTATGTATAAAAAACTCCAGATCATTCTTAAAAAACACTGATAAAATATGGTTCAACCATATTTTGTCTTTGTTTTTCAACCATTACACCAATCAAAATTATTTTATGAGAATTACACCAATCAAAATTGATTTGTATACCTTTTGTATTGTGAAAATTTTATTTTAAACTAAAAATTTGTTAAATACCATTTCCATTGAACACCTACTTTTTCAATAGTATTTGTTTTCCATTTTATTTTAATAATATTGCATTAATTTTAAAAAAAGATAAACATATTTTATATTTTCTATAGTAATAATATCTTGTTTCAAATTTTAACTCATTCTGATTTTTATTTTATTTTACCGGCATTATATAAATTAAAGTTGAATTGAACATCTCTTTTATTTTGAATATTTTTTTTTAATTATTGTTCTCAAAATTAAAGAAGAGTTAAAAACATCTCTTTCATTTTGAAATTTTATTTTATTAAGGGTATATGAACTTTGAGGTGAATATTTCTTTTAGCTTTGAGCATTTTTTAAATGACCATGATAAAACTAAAGAAGAGTTGATCATCTCATCCATTTTAAGCATGGATGATTTTAGGGGCTAAATTTCTCTCATGGGCTAATTTTCCATGGTTTTTCCAAAAATGAGATTCGTTATTTTAAAAATGATTCGCCCAAATTTTATAGGATAAAATTATTTTACTTTAAAAATCGCCAAAATTTTATAAAAACTATATAAAATCCTTCAAAATTTGAATATTTTTACAAAAATATCGTCAAATATTTATAGTTGGCATATGAAGGATTAGTAAGATTCGCCAAGGTTTCTACATTTAAAAATAAATTTCCATCCTTAAAATCATCCTTAATTTTAAGGTTTTACTTTATTGTCACATCAATTTGAGCATTTTATTTTATCATTATCACACAAACCAAAAAAGAGTTGAACATCTCTTCTATCTCAAGATTTTATTGTATAAACATTACCTATAATTAATTTGGATATCTCTTCTATCTTKAGAATTTCATTTTTATTACTATTGCGCCAATCAAAGAAGAGTTAAACATCTCTTCTATCCTAGATTTGAGAGCATTGATTTCTTTAAGTGGTAATTTTCTTTTTCATTTTTTAAATTAATATTCTAACAACTAAAAACAATTTAAACATCTCTTCCAGTTGTTGTAACAACACTTTAATAATAATATCATATGTATACCAATATCTTTATTCTAATGATTAATTTGATTTTCATTTAAAATTTGAAATTATTTAAAATCTCCATTTTAATAATTAAGTTGATTTTCGTTTGAACTTTTTTAGAAGTGTTAATCATTAGAATTAAATTGCATAAATTGTAACTAATAGATCTTCTCTAACAAAGTTAAGGAAATTAATACAACCTTGTCTAAAGTCAAGTGAATCATTGACCCTTACAAAAATGTGGGTTTATGTGAATAGTACTAAACCATAGCCTGCAAATCATTTTACTAATGTAATTCCATTTCATACATGATATCTGAGTTGTACAAGGGGTATGTGTTGTTCATTGACATGTCTAAAACATAATGTTGTAATGCATACCTCCTCCTTCCAATCCCACATTGGTTACCTTATTCCAAAATCAAACACAAGTTTTATGAAAGGAAATTGGTAGATCATGAAAATTTCTTCCTTTTAGTGTAGTTCATACCAACATAGGCTTTGCATGGTTTAAAGTGTTTTCTAATATCATATGTTCTCAAATAGGTTTTGCATGGTTTAAAGTGTTGTCTACTATCATATATTCTTAAATATATATGCAATGATACAATCTTGTATGTTTGGCAGTTCACTTTTTTCTTGTCCATCTATTGAGTTTTCATATTCTTAAATATATCAAAAACAACACATTCTTGTATTATTGCTTTTCATATTCCTAAATAGATAAATAACACATTCTTGTATTATTTCACACTCTAACTTTTTCTTTTCATTTATTTAGTAGATCTCATATGCCTATCTTTCCTTTAGTTTTTTTTATTAGTTAAGTGCATCTATGTAACCAACAGAGTCATTAGTAACTAGAAAAAAAAAAACTTTTAATATAAATTATTCCACTAAAATTATCCTTCCAAAAGTATTTGATGATATGTTAGTAGAATCATATTTTTAATAGTTCATAGTTAACATAAAATGAAACATTTAAATTAATACATAGCAAAAAAATATTTAAGAGTTTGATGCTTAATTTAATGCATTGTAAAAAGGAGAATATACAAAACATTAGTTCATTACTAACAACTTTGCCACTTTTTTTCTATCAACTTTAAGAAATCAGATATGAGATAATAAATTGATATTTTGAATTTCAAAATTATGAAATATATATATATATTATAATCAATGTCTGAATAGTTACACTGTAAAATACATAGGTTCCACATCCATTTTAGGATGATAACAAAAACTAAGACATTTAACTCCAAAATTCTGGACTCTAAGACATCTCTTTAAGATAGATCACTTCATACCTGCAATTCAAACCTGCAAAAAAAGCAGAATTCAAAAATTAAAAATTTATAATTCAAACATGCGAAATAAAACAAAATTCAAAAGTTGTGATTAAAACAAAATTGACATACATACCAAAAGAGTTCATTTTCATCCTCCAACATACTTTTTTCCACAATATATTGTAAACATATTTCTCACCAAATATAATTTAGACATCTGTAACAATAAAAAACAATAATAAAAAAAACAAATAACACATATTAGCATATATATTATAACTAAATATTAAATAAACAATAAGAAATAATAGCATACCCAACCATAGTTAAACATGCTTAAGATAGTTACTCTCCACATTAAGCATACATGATTCAAACAATTTGTAAATCTTATCTAAAATATTGAAAAAAATTAAAAAGAAAAATTGTGTTTTTGGTAAAAATAAATTGTGAGTTAAAGTTATAGAATAATATGAAAATAAATATAGAAATGTGTATGAAGAAAGATCACAAATCTCCATATTAAGTCATTCTTCCAATGAAATACTTATCTCCTTGTGGATAAAGTGTCAAATCCTTCAGGTGAAGTTCTCCTTGTGGATAAAATCCAAAATCCTTCCTGTGAAATTCTCATCCTAGGTGATGTTATTTGATCATATTTACAGAGCATTAAAATACTAATCTCCTCAGCAGTAAAATAATTGTCTCCTCTTCTGCAGTAGTCATATAATCAAATTCCATGATGCCTTTTCAAATTAAAGGACTCGTAAATCTCCATATTAAATCATTCTTAAAAAAAACTACTTATATCTTAAAAAGTTCACAAATCTCAATTTTAAAAACCATTCTTCTGGAAAATACTTATCTCCTCTTTCTGCGGTGGAATAGATGTTCTCATATAATCTTGCATGTACATAAAGAAAATACAAATCTGCACATGTATATTAAGTCATTCTTCAAAAACCATTTAAATGAGTTGTATTCATATTACATATAATCAAATGCTCTTTTAAATTATGTGTGATCTAGATCACATATACAATATGTATGAGCTAGCTCACATATACAATATGTGTGAGCTTATTTGTAAATCTACTTGAATGTTGGTTTTTGTGATTAGTAACCAATTTAGTTAACAGATTGACAATACCCTAGCAAGAAGGAATTCACTTCGTTGTATGTCGAAAACAAAAATGTTCATACTACGCCATTCTTGGACAAGAAAGCAAGGAATGCAGTCGAAGAAAATTTAGAAACTTTCTCTTTTCTGAAGTGGGATAAAGTCTATTCTCAAATAATAAAATGTTCAAGTTCAAAATTATGTCTTCATCATAATATAACCTTAAATAAGTTTGAATGTACACCATTTAAGACAACAATAATCTTATCTAGGGGTTCTATATATTTTAAAATAATTGATCAAAGCATTGAATATGAAAGGCTAAACTAAAAATTTGATAAAAGTAAAAAACATACATTTATGAATCATCCTGAATGAACACATTCTTCCCCAATATATATGCTTCCTCCACTTCCTCCTCAATCCCAATCTACCTCCCAAGCACACTCTCAGGTACTCTCTTCTCCACATTAGCCTATATAACACATTTCAAATTTGAAAATTTGAAAAAATAAATTTAAATTATTATAGAATATTAAATTTAAATGATTTTAACACATTAAATGATACATGTGAACTCCCACCCTCTTCAAACTCTCCCAACGAGAATTGAAACAAGCCTGCCCAAGTAGTAGAAGACGGAATAGGGATCTGTGAACAACACAGCTAAGAACTAAATCTAGGATTCAATGTGTTCACATTTATACAAAATTATAAATGTTGTTGATTTCTTATTCAAAAGATTGAAGATTGAACAACTAAAGTACTCATCTGTGGATATTAGAAAAAACATACCTGATTCAACCCATACAAATTTAAACTTGTGGAATCAAGTCCCCTATTTATTGGAGATTCGTTTAACATATCTCCATACTGCAATTAATGAGAATAACAACTCTATTATTTCTATAGATACAATGATATCTAAATCTAGAATTATAAGTAAACTATCCTAAAATGCGTCAAAAATTTACTAACTATAACACATACCAATCTGTTGTTCGGGTCATCATTCTGAATGACCTTCTTCCAACCATCACGGCAAAATTTTGCATACTCCAAAACATATTTTGTTGACATGGTATCTAACTCCTCATTTGTTTCATAAACAAATATGGCCCGTGAATTGGATTTCATTCACTGATGGTTCATGCCAACATTAACACCATAAAAAATGGCTTCCAAACTTTCCCCGATTGCATTCCTAGCCTCTTTGTCAGCCTTTGATGTAGCTTGCAACTCTGAATGTGAAGGAAATGCCCCTATTGGGCGAGGTACTAAAGGTTGTGGAGGCCTCGGCAATGTTGCATTTCAATATGCCCATTTGTGATCATATGTCCATCATTTACCATTGCCATAATATTTGGACGATAGAATAGTATAATCAGGGTGCATGTGCAAGAAACACTTTGCATAAACATGTCTTGCAAAATTGTAACATCCCTCTCTTGTGCACACTGAACAAACTTATTCTTTAAGGACACTTGCTTGCAAGTGATCCATATTATTATAATTTTGGGCATTTGATTATGATTATGAGGCATTGTGAATTGATGACATGATATTATGCTGCATTGACATAGACAGGTGATATTGGCTTGATTTTCCTATGTGTGCAGGATTTTGGACTTCGAGGATATAGAGGCATCGATGGATCCCCTTGAACTCCGGGCTGAGTCGGGGAGTGAACCATTGGGGTTTGATTATTTTATATGTGATATTAGTGCATCTGATTAGATGATATGACATGGATATAATTCTAACATGATTCGTTGATGATGCAGGCTGACGATAGCTTGTCGACCAGACTCACATGTGGAGTAAAGGAGTCACGCATGACTACCAGATATGTTGAGAGAGAGGTGTGGACAGAATCCCTGCCACAACCTACTATCACTCTCGTCGTGGCTTGAACTGTAGGTTAACGATTACCTAGTTCGAGAAGACCCATGATGTCATGAGGAACAACTGCGACAATTTCTCACAATGATTCTAAGGAGTGTGCAATAAGGCATGGGTCTTATTCCTTAGAGGCCCTTAGTCTCCCACAATATCACCTGGTGGAGTATTGACTCCAGGAGTTTTGTATGTCTACCAAGTCAGTCAAGAGGCGAGTGGCACCCTTGGAGCACCTAGTGCATCCTAAAGGGCATGTCACGATGTTATTTAATAATTAGATAAACCTAGATGGATTTAGGACGAATAACGTGTTAAGGAAGATTTAAAACTTTTCCCCTAATAAAATGTCGCCCAGCCTAGGAAAATAAAGTCTAGGTCTAAATTATACTAGTGGTAAAATTTTATCTATTTATTTAAAATATATATATATATATATTTATATTAAAATAAAAAAAATAATATTAATAATATTCATTGATCTTGTGACAAGAAGGGGGTAAGCAATTAAATTGATTTATCGAAATATTATGGGGGTAAGCAATTAAATTGATTTATCGAAATATTATGGGGGTAAGCAATTAAATTGATTTATCGAAATATTATGGGATAAAATTTGAAAGGGGAATTATTTGTTTCACTATATTATGCTAATTAATAATTTGTTCAATAAAAAGAAAAAGGGAAAAGGGTAAGTTCTGCACATGCCTTTTTGACTTTAAATAAAAAGGGCAAAGAGAGAAATATAAAATAATTAAGAAACTAGGAAAAAGCGGGAAACATAAAAGAAAAGGGAAAACACAAGGAAAAAACAGATATTCTAACTTAGTAAGGTATCTAGCATTTAAGAACTTTCTAATTTAAACTCAACCAGTAAATTAATAAGGGGGAAAGTTATTAAAACTTGTAAGGGGATATGGGGACACCTAGGAGCGATTCTAGGAGTGTCTTTAGGTGATTGAGGGAAATAGGGGTAATTAAGTAATTAATGAAATTAATTTATGGAGGAATAAAGGGGATGGGTGACACTTGTACGGGGAGGATTTTTATGGATTAAATTATTAAACTTTAAATTAAATGGGATTTTGGGAAAGTAATGGAGTTCGAAAATCTATATAATAGAGGGAGGAGAATGATGATGGATCTTTTCTATTAGCGTAATGTTACGCTACATAAATTTATACTCGACTAACTTAGCTTGTGGTTGTTGGGATACCTAGCTCGGTGAGGAGTGGTAGCTCGGCCTTGTGAGGCGAGCTAGGAGCTAGATGGTTCTTTGGGTAGTGTGTGTGTCCCCTTTGCGGTTGGGGGGGCTAAGGGGGAAGAAGAGTACCCCTAGCATTGGTTGGGAGGTACCGGTGAAGTCTCATCT
This sequence comes from Picea sitchensis, assembly GCA_010110895.2. NCBI lineage: Eukaryota > Viridiplantae > Streptophyta > Pinopsida > Pinales > Pinaceae > Picea > Picea sitchensis. Next base: position 208,075 of record SNQJ01S0005401.1, on the reverse strand, counting down.
GTCGGAAAGAGGGAGTTGCATGAAGTGCATAGGACATCAACTCAGAGCGGGCGATTGGGCAACGATACGCTTCCTTTATTGTTGCATGGTAGATTGTTAGTATGAATTATGCTTTTAGTTCTGCATGTTTATTTTGGTATGGAAAATTATTTTCTTAGCATTCTAGTTGATGACTAGAATTTTACCCATAGCCTTTAGCTTGATCTTGATTTCCCATGGCCTTGGATCCCTGCATGTCTTGACCATCCTGTGATTTATTGATCAGATTATTGCGGTTTATATTTTCCTTCGTCCCTAGCTCATCATTCCATGCCTGAGCAGTCGGCTAAGAGCTTGATCTATGCTCGTCGCTTCAGTGTTAATATACCTATGGATCTCAACACCCTACTTTTATGTGCATGGATGATGAGCAAAGAATGTTCTTGTCAGTCGTCTGCCCATGTGAATTATTTCAAGTAGTGTGTAGTATTGTGCCTTATTATGTTGAGTAAATCCACCATTTTTATCATTCCAAGTTCTATAATTATAACTCTGCGTTTTTATGCATTGATGGATAAATTTTAACCCTACGTTTTATATTCTAGGATAATTTAAATCTGTGTTTTATATTGATGGTCAATTTATCTTTGTGTGGGATACGTCCCTCGCAGCATAACCCTGTGTGGTTTTTTATGGCCATTTTCACTGCATCCCTTTTTTATACCTCTACACCTTAAATTTATGAAGACGATGTTAGTCTACGATGCCCAATTGATTGACTCCCTTCGCTTGACTGATTTTTGATTGACAATCTGCGCGAGGGAATTCACCCATATTAAAATATATAACTAGTTGTAAATGAAACCTTATTCCTTTGCATAAGCTAGCAGCGAGACACCATCTTCCAAGAGTGTTATAATGCCAAATTCCATATTGCATCCATGTGACGGTTATGTGCTCTTCTTTTGACATTTGCTACTAACAATATTATGCTTGTTATGGACTCTGGGACTGCTAAATTTTCTTTAGATAAAGAAACAATCCTCAACCTATGACCATATCCTAAGTAATCTTGTGTTGACTCAATGGTTTAAAATCTAGAGATGATGACAGTCTTCTCTAGGTGCCTTTTCCTTCTCTATTCACATATTTGCATGGATTGACTTTCTACACAAATATTCATTGTACTGCAACATGTTTTTTTTGAATAAATAGTGAGTAAGATCTGGTACAAATCAATCGATTGTATTTGGATTTTGGACAACGAGTTTTATAACTGGAAAGGGAGTGAATCTACCTGTCAAATGACTACATGGTTTAACATTTAGGTAAGTAAACTTACGTTAACTATGATAGTGAAATTTCCTTGGAAGACTGTGTTTTCTTGTTGTGTTTAGCAGCATTGTAAATTAACTGAGTTTTAATTGATTTATCATTCACCTAGCAGTACGTAGGGTTCACGTTTTTCTTTAATTCTATGCACAAGGACTTATTTTCTTAATCTGTGTTACTGAAACTTCCTTAAATACGCTCAACATTATGTATATTGTTAATTTGATTCTTATTTATGACACGAAGATTCCCTGAAGGATATCCCAACGATCTTATATTCCAGTCTGTGGTGAGTAATGTACCACATTTTCATTAATTGGCAATGCGATTACAGCTACAGGCAGTTACAATTTTATAGATGGAAATGCAGTTGTATTTATTTTCTCTTTGACAACGATTATGTATAATTCCTTTCTGTGGTGAATAAGGTACATCGACCTACTTTAATAGCATTTCAATTGTATTACTAGCCTTACCACTATATTTTTTTAACCACAACAATTGTATAGTTCCATTGGGTTGTGCGTAATGTGCACAATTTTTGCTTTAAGACAGTCTTAGTCGTCGATGTGCCTCGAACTTGGTCCCTTGAAATGCGTTGCGTTCAGACTTGCCTTGGGTCAGCCTTGCTACCATTTTAGGAGTACGTTTCATTTATTGATGGTCTACTAGGACTGCGTTTTCTTTTATATATTCCCAAGTTAATGGCATTTAACTCTTGCTTGCGTTTAATTCTTGTTACTTATTGACAACCCATGAATAATGTACACAATAGTTTGTAGCATTCGTAAATTATAATTACTTCTTACAACATTTTTTTATCATTTGACGACCTCTTCATTGAATAGACAACCTTGAATTGTTTAGATCGACTTTAACTAACTCAAACCAGACTTGTCAATAGTTTGAAATTTGATTAAACTGACTTTTCAATTAGAATGTAACTATGGTTATAGTGTTAGTATTTACTTAATTAAGCTTGCTAAATTGATTTGAATTTAAGGTTAAATTGATGGTACATTGATGACAAAACTATGACTTAGGTTTCTCCTTGATACACTTTTAATGTTAAATTAGATGGTAACCTAATGACAATTTATAATTAATCTCACTAACAAGCGTGATCATTGCATCTTGTACATTGATACTGTTAATGATTGTTTATGCGGTTAATTACTAAGTGTGATGGTATTTATTGATTAATTTCGGATTGCCAATTAGATTGTCATTAATGTTAAATTAGATTGGCGTATATTGATTTAATTCCAATTTAGACTTGTTGAATTTAATGTTAATATAGAATTGTAAATTGTGGACTATTTGAAATTGACTTACTATTAGATTGGTAATCGAGGTTAAATTAGACGGTCAGTATTGACTATTTTTAGACATGATTAATGGTTGGGTTGTTGACGAAATCTTGTGTTGGTTAGCGTCTTCCTTGTTGTCATCCTCTTGCATCTCGTCGACCTATTGTTGGTGTGTGGGTGTAGTCTTGTGTCAATTGTTTCACCTCCTAGCGCATCGGATTTATCTAGAATCCTTGGTCCAGATAGGATGTGTGGTGGCAAGGTTATTGACTTTTTTGTCACCTAGGGATGACATGATTCTTGAGGAGGGGATCATGGTGTGCCCTATTGGATAGCGTCAAATGAGAACTTGGCCAAAGGCAATGCGTTCTGTGTGAGTGTTGTCGAGCATTGTAAGTTTCTTTTGGCACATGGGTGGAACGCTTTCATGCATTTGGTTCACACACCTTGAGGTTCTAGTCTTGCTCGTTGAGTCGTTGTGAGGGGAGGGGGATGTTGTCCCTTAGCTTTTAGGTGTGTCTTGTTTGCGTCGGGATGGTAGTCATTCCTCCTTATTATTATACGCATGTTTCACTCAGTTTCCCTTGTGCCTATGCATAGTGTCATATTTGCATGTTTCCAGGACTGCGTACTTGAGTTCGTCATTAGTTGTGTGGTTAACCGTTGTCGTCGTCACCTTCTTTCATTTTAACAAAAAAAAAAAAAATCGCTTCTTCTTGCTTGTAGTCGTAACGAAGGGATCGTTACATTTGGTATCAGAGCGAGGTTCAACCCGCTACTTGGGATCACTACAAATTTCATTGTTATGATTTAATTATAATGTTGCTAATTGAGTTGACTTGTATCAGTGCAGGTGATCATGGTTAGAGGACATCATGAAGGAAGACGATGGGGTGCTAGGGGAGGAGGCACAAAGCCTCCAACAACATCCATACTTGAGGGGTCCAACCCCTAGGGAGACAAACGGGTTTTCGGGTAGGAGCAGATAGCGGTGGGTGACGTGGTTGGAATGATGAGGTCTTTTCAATAGATGTCTGATGCACTAATTATCCGTTTGGACATAGATGAGGGTAGGGCACTGACACCCCATGAGGGTCCACCACACACTCTATTTGGTACTTGTAGCATTCACCGTGAACTCGAGAAGGTCAAATTTCCTAAGTTATTTGATTCCCCGGACGACGCAGCCGTTGAGGCATGGTTGGAGAATATGGTGATGTGCTTTTCACTTTGCAACTATACCTCCAACATGAAGGTATGCATTGTGGTATTTCAACTGAAGGGGAGCACTCTTGTAGGGTGGAATCCACTCTTGGTGCAGCTGGACATGGTCGTCGAAGACGTGTCATGGGAATTGTTCGAGAAATGATTCTGAGAGAGGTACCTGTCATAGGAATTCATTGAGCGTCAACTCAATGAGTTCAACGCCTTATGATAGGGCGGTCGTACGGTGCCCGAGTACAAGGCCTGATTTATGGAGCTGCTTCGGTATGCTCCACATCTTAATACTGAGAAACTTAAGGTCAACATGTTCGTGTTCATCCTTAATCGCGATATACGTGCAAAGTTTAGGATTATGATGCCTCAAACCATACATGATGTCATCCAGAAGTCCATCATGGAGGAAGAGGAGATTTTCAGTGGGGGTCAGAGTAGGACTCCAGCGAGACCAGCAGAGAAGGTGTCATCTAGTGCACAGCAACATCAGACACCAACCAGACATACGATGGGACATCATGGCTTCCAAAGGGGATCCACTTTCACTACACCTCGACAACCAATGCCTCTACAGCGGACACCCTATCGGGGACCACAACATCAGCAACAACATTGACCACAACAACAAGAGTTTAGGCCTATTCAAAAGAACAAACCAGGATTCCAGGATGGTGGGCCTTCAACTTCTACTTCGGGTACCAGGAGTACTCGACTGAAGAAGGGGTGTTGGACATGTGGGGAGCCACACTACTAGCGCAACTTCCCAGTGAAGAGGACTAGAGCATCTGGATCAGCCGAACCCACTACCGTGGGAGATTTTGGCAAGGCCCATCGGATTCATGCAGTGGTGAATAACCGCCAGGGATAGCACCAGTCAACTGTGCTTAAGACGTCAGGTATCGTCGTTGACCATACCCTTAGTATTTTGATAGATCTTGGTGCTACCGAGAGTTTCATTTCTGCTGCAGCACTAAAATGGATTAAGGTAAAGGCAGTCAAAAAAGATGAGTTTATCTTCATAGAGATGGATTTTGGAGCCAAACGGAAGGTTGGAGGAAAGGTTATGGGTTGTACCCTCAACTTGGGAGATTTTKTCACTAGGGCCATCCTGTACGTCATGATCTTAGGATCTTATGATTTTGTGATTGGTATGGACTGGTTGGAATCGCATGAGGCGATACTCATCTCTAAGACAAAACAATTGAGATTGGTCAATGATGAGGGACAAAGACAYGTGATTGTAGGTCGTAACTAGGGAGTTTCCCTGAAGTTCATCTCTTCCTTACAGCTACGGAAGAGCATGCGCAAGGGATGTAAGCTTTATGCGATCCTCGCGTTAAACAATAAGGGAGTAGCGAAAGGTCTAGAACACCTTCCTATGGTGAGAGAGTTTGCAGACGTCTGCCCAGAGGAATTACCTGGGCTAACACTAGAGAGGGAATTGGAGTTTACTATATACCTACAACCGGGGACTGAACCGATAGCACGAAATCCTTATCGGATGTCGACCCTGGAGTTACAGGAGTTGAGAATGAATTGAAAGAATTGTTGGACCTGGGACTGATACATCCAAGTGTGTCACCATGGGGTGCACCTGCTATTTTCATATGAAAGAAGGATGCGTTGTGGAGGTTCAACATTGACTACCGTGAATTAAACAAGGCAACGATCAAGAATCACTATATGTTTCTAAGGATAGATGATATGTTTGATTAGATGAAGGCTGGGACAATGTTCTCAAAGATCGATTTGCGATCAGGGTATCACCAGTTATGGATCAAGGAGGATAATGTCCCTAAGACCGCCTTTAAGACATGGTTTGGACATTACGAGTTTATTGTTTTACTGTTTGGACTGACAAATGCCCAGGGGTATTTATGATTTTGATGAACGAGGTGTTCTGTGAGTACTTGGACAAGTTCGTCCAAGTATTCATTGACAATATTTTGAATTACTCTCGGATGATGGAAAAGCATGATGAGAACTTGCGCTTGGTACTACAGTGTATGCGAGAGCACAAATTGTATGGGAATTTGTCCAAATGCTCATTTTATCAATCGAAGATTCACTACTTAGGGCATGTCATCTTCGGCAAAGGTATCTTCGTAGATCCGGTAAATTTAGAGGCTATTATGGAATGGCCCGCGCCAACGAACATCCCATAAGTACATAGCTTCATGGATTTAGCAGGATACTATTGACGGTTCATTGAGGGATTTTCGAAGATAGAAAATCTAATCACGGAGTTGTATAAGAAGAACAAGAAGTTTGTTTGGACCGAGAAATGTGTGGAAGCTTTTAGGAGGCTCAAGGAGTTATTGACAACAACACCGACACTAAATGTCCCTGACATGGACGCGAACTTCTTGGTATCCACTGACGCATCCAAGTAAGGATTAGGTGGAGTCTTGATGCAAGATAGATGAGTGATCACATACATCTCAAGGAAACTAAGAAGGCTTGAGGAGAACTACATGATGCAGGATTTGGAGTTGTTAGCCATCGTATATGCCTTGAAGGTTTGGAGACACTACCTTTTTGGACGAAAATTTAAACTAAAGATGGACCACTGTGGACTAGAGCACATCTTTACGCAAAGTGACTTGAACGTGTGACAACGACGTTTGTCGGAATTTCTTAGAGAGTACGAATTAAATATTACTCACATAAAAGGAACAATGAACTGAGTGGAAAATGCATTGTGTCAGAGACCATACATATTTTTGATGTTGCCTCTTCAGACGAATCTACGTGAAAATATTCTAACTTTACAACATGAGGATGACTGGTACAAAGAGGTCGAGGGTTTTATCGGACAAAACACAATGATGGTACCAATATTTGAAGGATTTAAGTTTGACGACGATGGATTATTGAGGTTTAAAAATCAGATTTGCGTACTACCGAACGACGAGTTGAGGAGCTTGATCCTAAGTGAGGCTCATACATAAGTATAAATGGCTCACCCGGGAGTCACGAAGATGAGGGCAGACCTTAAACCCTTATTCTTATGGAAGGGAATGAAGGTAGACATAGTAAGCTATGTGGCCAGATGTCTAGAATGTTAGCAGGTAAAGGCTGAGCATAAACATTGAAAAGGATTACTACAGCCACACGTTATTCCGGAATCAAAATGGGAGGTTATTTCGATGGATTTTATTTTTGTATTGCCACTGACGGAAAGGAGACACGACTCAATTTTCATAGTAGTAGACACTCTGATGAAGAGTTCTCACTTTATTCCTATGGGTACGACATATTAGGCATCGTACATAGCTAGATTTTTCATCAGTGAAATTGTGAGGCTGGATGGCGTGCCTAAGAGGATTATAGCCGATTGAGGATCAATGTTTATTGGACAATTTTATATGAGTTTCCAAGAGGCCTTGGGAACCCAACTTAACTTTAGATTTGCATATCACCCAGACACTGACAGGTAGACCGAACAAATGAACCAGACCTTGGAGGACATGTTGCGCATGTACGTGATGGACTAAAAAAAGTGTTGGGAAGAATTCTTTCCACTAATAGAATTCTCTTATAACAACAATTACCAAAGAACCATTAAGATGGAGCCTTTCGAGTTTGTTTACGAGCGACCATGTCATATGCCTTTGAGTTGGGATCGGCTTAAGGATAGCATCCTGGTGGGACCAGAAGTGATCCAATAAATGTAAGAGAAAATGAAAGCAATAAGACAAAGGATTAAAGAAGCGTAGGATCGACAGAAGAGTTATGTCGATGTGCACCGTGTCGACCATAGTTACGAGGTTGGCGATGGATTCTTCTTGCAGGTTAAATCGCATAAGAGTTTGATCAAGTTTGGAAAGGGAGCTAAACTCTCTCCTAGGTTCATGGGACATTTCAAGATCATGGAAAGAAAGGGGCCCATGGCCTATCGACTAGCCTTTCCTGATTCCTTGAGGTGTATGTGCGATGTTTTTCACGTATCTGTTTTAAGACATTATATCAGTGATCCTACACATGTTATTAACATGAGTTCCTTGCAGGTATCGGACAAGGCTTGCTCACGGCTAAGTCGATCCACATCTTGGATCATCGCATTCGACAGCTACGACATCGAACAGTAGATCAGGTTAAGGTCTAGTGGGACAACTATAGTTTGCACTCAGTGACCTGGGAGGACGCATATGATATGCACCAACAATTTCCATTTTTGTTTGATAGATAGACTTATGATACTGTGATACACATTGTTTCGACACTTATACTGTGAAACTTCAGGACGAAGTTTAGACCAAGAGGGGGTGTATGTAACATCCCACTCTTACGCACACTGAGCGAACTTATTCTTTGAGGACACATTCTCGCAAGTGAGGGAAATTGATTATGATTATGAGGCATTGTGAATTGATGACATGTTATTGTGTTTCATTGACATAGACAGGTGATATTGACTCGATTTTCCTGAGTGTGCAGGATTTTGGACCTTGAGGATGTGGAGGCATCTATGGAACCCCTTGTACTCTGGATCGAGTCGGGGAGTGAACCATTGAGGTTTGATTGTTTTATATGTGATATTAGTGCATCTGATTAGATGATATGATATGGATATATTTTTGACATGATTCGTTGATGATGCAGGCTGATGATAACTTGTCGACCAAACTCACATGTGGAGTAAAGGGGTCATGCAAGACTACTAGAGATGTTGAGGGAGAGGTGTGGACAACAACCCTGCCACAGCCTACTAGCACTCCACCATGGATTGAACTGTAGGTTAACAATTACCTAGTTCAAGAAGACCCATGATAGCGTGAGGGCCGACTGCAATAGTCGCTCACGATGATTCTAAGGGGTGTGCAATAAGGAAGGGGTCTTATTCCTTAGAGGCAATTATTCTCCCACAAGATCACCTGGTGAAGTATTGACTCCAAGGGTTTTTTATGTCTACCAAGTCAGTCAAGAGGCAAGTGGCACCCTTGGAGCACATAGTGCGTCCTGAAGGGCACGTCGTGTTGTTATTTAATAATTGGATAAACCTATATGGATTTTAGGATGAATAACGTGTTAAGGAAGATTTAAAACTTTTCCCCTCATAAAATGTCACCCAGCCTAGGAAAATAAAGTCTAGGTCTAAATTATACTGGTGGTAAAATTTTATATATTTATTTAAAA
>SNQJ01S0005401.1:177197-194893 GCA_010110895.2 Picea sitchensis | reverse complement strand
GCCGATTGAACCTTATAAGCTCAAGAATTTTTGTGATGAGTCAAGTGATCATAGGCATTGTCCTTGCATGGTTTAACTTTGCCTTTTATGCTACGGTATGAGATAAGTTGAAGAACAGGTATCCAAACCTTTACCTGCATGAGAAACCCTATCGTCTGTGCAACTTAAGTTCTTCAATATTTCGCTGCTGATTGTCTTGGACTACATGTTTATGCTCTTGTTCTCATTATGAGCATTTAGATAATGGAATTACAAGAGTTGGATGAGCCCTTGTTGGCCTTGCTGAAGGTAACTTAAATATTAAAATGCTTTAGAAAGCTACTTCTTTGATTGAATTCCTATTGTTTGGTTGCATAAGGACTGGTGAGCGTGATGCCAAGGAGAAAAGTAACAATGAGTAGGATTCTTGTTCCGTAAACCTTGTCATTGGTTGTTGTGAAAAGAAATTGATGCAACCTATAGATTGTAATGCTTACCAATGATGGATTACTTGAAGCGGTTGCTTAAGTAAGTTTGGTCACATACCAGAATGCATACGAAGCTAAATAGTGAAGGACAGGGGGGGTGTTTGGTAAATTCATGGAAATCTCTTTATGACGGATGACCCATAAAAAAAAGGGGTAAGGTCCGTGAATCTAAGTGAAACCGGTGTTTATATTTTAGCCAACGGGGATTGCAGTTAACTATTTGTACCATATTTAAGTGGGGACATCTCGTCATTATTAAATTTAAAGGGAGATTTGGGTCCGAGATTTTTCAGTGAGTCTTATGCATGGTAGGCCAACGTCTGGGTCCTTCTTGCTCATTTGCACCTTCCTGGAGGATGCTTGTGCATATAATTAGTGTTGTACAAAATTAAATAATCATCTCTTGTGAATTGATCTTGTTGGTTGTCGAGATTGTGACTTAGAGTCCGTGAGACCGTACACCTACCTTGCCTTTATGTAACCTAAAAGAAAAGAAATTTACACCGTTAAATTGTTACTAGGAGAGTTCTTATATGTTATGAGCCGATTCGACCCGTATGACTTGGAGTTATCTGGCTTTCATTGAAAGGATGAGTGATTATATTATTGATACGTCAAGTTGATTGCATGGAGAAAATCTTGGATGAACAACGTCATGAGTCATGCAGGTGCTAAGGGAGGAGCTGGCAGCCTCGACAACATCCATGCACGAAATTCCAACCCGGGGCTGATGGGTGCTTTCGAGCGAGGCGTGGCATTGTCATTGGGATGAAGAGATCCTGGCCTTTGTCAGAATGATTAGCGTTAGACCTTGAGAGAGCGAGGCGGGCATCGGCACCGGATGCAGCAGCGCACGGCAGATTCTGGTATCTTTCTGCAGTGAACTCGAGAAGTAAATTTCCGAGGTTCTTTGGTGCCGGGCAACCGACATGGAGTAAATTGAAATATGGCGATGATGTGCTTCACGCCCGCGTTATACCTCCAGCAGAGAAAGCGCATGGTGGTCTTTCAAGCGAAGGAGCTCTCTTCTATTGTGGGAAAGGCGACTCAGCCACTTGGTAAAGAACTTGATCGTTGAAGTTGTGTCTCGGAACTGCTCGAGGCAGTTGAGATAGGTACCGGAGGAATTATTTTAGCGTCGGCTCAATGAGTTCATGGCCTTCTGACAGAGGTAGATACAGTGCCGAGGCGAGGCAAATGTTATGGCGTTATCCGGCATGCGCCCGGCACCCTTAACCACGAGAAGCAAATTGGTAGTTCATGGCCAGGCCTGCTGGCGGCATCGTGGAAGGTTGTGCTCGGATACCTCAAACCTTGCGATTTCATCGAAAGCGATGGACCGAGCGAGTTTAGCTTCGAGGATGGCAGGAAGCTAAAACAAAAGGTTGGAGAAGTTGATGCCTTAGCAGGAGAAGTTATCACTTGAGAGTCATCTTATGCGTCATGATCTTAGGATCTTATGAAATAGTGATTTGTATGGATTGGTTGGAATCAAATGATGTGATACTAAACTGTAAGATGAAATGTTTGATCTTGGTCGATGACAAGGGATATAGACATGTGATTTTATGTCAAAACTAGGGATTTTTCCTGTGGTTCATCTCTTCCTCTGAATGTCTACAAAGTATGTCATAAAGGTGCAACCTTTACGATCATATTCATGAAAAGTAGCTGAAGGTCAAGAACACACCTTCGGTGGTAGGAGTTCTGAACATATTCGGAGAGTTGCGGATTACGTGGAGAGGCGGAGTTACCTGGAGCACGAAGCGGGAACCGATAGAAGGATATATCGAATGGAAACGATTGCAAAATTTGGAAAATTTGAAGAGTTATTGGACACAGGGTGATGATGTTCTAGTGTATTTACGTTGGGGTGCGCCAGTTATTTTCATGTGAAAGAAGGATGTATCGTGGAGGTTTTGTATTGACTACCGTCAACTGACAAAGGCTACGATCAAGAATCAACCTCCCTTACAAGAGGTGTGATCTATTCGATCAAATAGAAGATCTCGATGGTGTTCTCAAGATCGATTTGCGATCGGATATCACCGATTAAGGATCAAGAGGATGACATTCGGAACCGCCTTTAGTGAGATTTGGACATTCCCAGGTTCTGGTTTTTGCCTTTTAGGTAACCAGCGAGGGTGTTCATGAGTTGATAGTGAGGTATTCCATAGAATACTGGACAGTGCGTCAAGTATTCATTGCTGATATCTTGATCTACTCTCGGATGGCGGAGGAGGAGCATGATGAACACTTGCACTTAGTACTACAATGTTTACGAGAGAACAAATCTCGGGGACTGTCGAAATGTTATTTATCAATCGAGGTTTCATCAATTGGGGCATGTTATCTCTTGTGAAGGTATCTTTGTGGATCCAGCTAAGGTTGAGGATATTATGGAATTGCCTATGCCGATGAATGTTATGGAAGTACGTAGCTTCATGAGTTTGGCTGGATATTATTGACGGTTCGTAGAAGGTTTTTTCAAGATAACAAATCCGATCAAGTAGAAGAAAAAACAAGAAGTTTATTTGAATGAAGAAATCCTTGAATGCGCCGTGAAGCAAGAAGACGACAACAGCCAATACTAAGGTCCACGGCATGGTATAAACTTCTTAGTATGTGGCGCATCCCGAAGGATTTAAGCGATCTTGATGCAAGGCAGGAAAGTGATTGCTAAGCGAGAAAGTTGAGAAGATGAGAGAGAACTCGCGACGCATGATTTGATTATTAGCCATTCGCCTTGAGTTTGGAACACTACCTTATCGGTGAAAATTCGAATTAAGTGATCCTGTGGACTACAACACATTTTCGCTCAAAGCGACCTGAACGCGTGCATGGTATTAGTGCTTAAGCGAATATCGTTCGAAATTAATTACATCAAAGAGGCATGATGGGCAGTAAGCGGATGCTTTGAGCGAATGCATCTTTTAAGTGTTACCTCTTCAGACAAATCCTATGTGAAAAGATTCTCACCTTACATCGTGATGGTGGTACCACGAAATAAAAGTTTTGCTCGGTCATCTGATGATAGTACCGCGTTATGAGGATATTCACTTGTTAGCTGACGGTTTGTGGTTAGAAGTCAAATTCGTGTCTGACCAAATGGCAAAGTGGAGGGTTGATCTTGAGTGAGAATCATAGAGCGTTATACATGGCAGCTCACGGGAATTACGAAGATGAGGCAGACCTCAAACCATTGTTCTTTTGGAAAGGAATAAAGGCCCACATAGTCAACCGATGGATAGATCTAATAAAGTGTAACCGGCCCGATCAAAGGCCGAACACTAGGCACCGAAGCAAGGGGTCACGCAGCCACATGCCGGAATGAAGTAGGAGAAGTTATTTAGATGGATTTTGCTCGTTGGATTGCTACTTGTGGCAAGGAGAACCGACTACGATATTTGGTAGTAGTAGACCTCGTGAAGAGTACTTTATGATTCTGTGTGTTGACGTATGGGAACGACATAGCGAAGTCTTCACCAAGTGAGATTGTAGAGGCGTGCCTAAAATATTATCTCCGTCCGAGGATAGGTGTTTTAATTTGGGCCGAGGTTAGAAACATAGAACCGGCTTAACTGAAATATGCATATCACTTGAGAGCTGGGCGGGGCAATTGAGCATTCATGAACTAAATCTTGGAGGACATGTTCTGCATGTACGGATGGACCAACAGAAGCGTTGGGAGAATTCTTGCCTCTAGTAGGTTAAAACACAACCGGGTCTCAAAAGTACCATTAAGATGGGCCTTTTGAGTTTCTTTGTAGGCGGCGTGTCAGACGCCCTTGAATTAGGAGTAAACTTAGAGATGAGTCACAGTGGGGACGAGAAGCGATCAAAATGGAAGCGGTCTGTCATTAAGACAAAGTATCAAAGAAGCATAGGATCGACCAAAGAGTTATGCTGATGCACACCGTGTCGACTGTAGTTACGAGGTGGGCTATTGAGTCTTCTTGTGGGTTAAACCTCTTAAGAGTTCAATCAAGTTTGGAAGGGGCGATAAAGTCTCCTGAGTTAGGTAGGACCTTTGAAGTTGAGAGAAAAAGGGGCCCGTGGACTATCGATTAGCCTTGCCTAATTCTTTGGTATGCACGTTGTCTTTCATGTATCTGTTTGAGACATTATATTGGTGATCTTACATGGCGATTCGGCCTAAGTTCCTTGCGAATTGTCGGGCCGAGAGGGAGTGTCATGGGTGAGCAGGTCGCATCTTAAAGTCATAAAATTCGACGATTATGGCGATGAGCAGGTAGATCGAGTCAGATCGATGGGACAATTATAGTCCTACGGCGACACAGGAGGAGTATGATGATATCGCGTCGTGATTTCCATTTTGTTTGATGGATAGACTTATAATACTATACCTTATTTTTAGGTATTATCTTACGAGAACTTGAATGAAGTTTGGAACCAAGAAAGTCTGTAACATCCAACAAAGTATATGCCCAGACCATATTGTTGAGACCTTGCTGCCAAATGGTCTGGACCCTTTTGACATTAGACCTATTATATTTGATTATGATGTGATTAAATGATTGGCATGATGTATTACCTATTTGATTGAGCGGTGCTATTCTTTCGGTTCTGATTGAAGGTGTCGCGGGGTTTTGACCTTGAGGATAGAGAATGTTAATTCCCTTGGACTCCGGACTGAGTCTGGGAGTGTGTTTTTGGGTTGATGTGTTTATTATGGTGTTTTATTTGATTGATGATTTGATGTGGACATTTCGGACATGGTTATTGAAAGGTGATCTTGGTGTGATAAACGCCCGACTTGACACACATATAGATAAAGGGCACACACAATTGCAGAAGAGTTGAGGGAGAGAGGGTGGACGACCCCACCTTACTTATGCTAACCTCCGCCGTGCTTTCGAACTGCCGTGCGTTACCCTAGATTCGAGAGGACCCTGATACGTGAGGCCAAGCTGCGACATTCGCTCCACTGACGATTCTAGGAAGCGCAATAAGAGGGCCTTATTGCGCGACCCTTAGTCTCCTACTAGTTCACTGGCGGAGTTTTGACTCCGGGGGTTATAGATGACTACCAATATGTCAAGTCGGCGAGTGGCACCCATTGGAGCACGTAGTGTGTCATGAAAGGAGCGCCGTAAAGAAGATCCGGAGAGGCGGCACCTTGGAGCCGCGTGGTGCATCACAGAAGGGGCACTTCTCCAAAGAGTCCGGAGGAAGTGAGTGGCACCCTTTGCGCATGTGGTGCGACCTGAAGTGCACGTCGCGGTAAAGGTGGTTCATGGAATCATCATTTAGCCCTGTCGCTGGCGGCACAGATGAAGCCTTAAGCGTTACCCTTAGCGATTGTCACTAGCTAGGACTCTACAAACCCCTAAATGGGATCTTCTATAGAAACCTTGGGGGATTTTGTGTGGCCTTAGCTGTTGAAGAACAAAAAAAAAAAAAAGGAATGAAAACAAAAACTCGGACCGTCACCCTCTCTTTATCCGTGTCTAGCAACTGAAGCTATCCTCCATCGCCTTGATCTTCCGGTATCCATCTTCCTTTACTTGTACAGTTCACATTTACTAAATCGCAAGCCCTCCCCGTAAATCTTCTTTTTCATTTTAAAACATTGGTACCCTCATTTCTCCATCGCCTCATCTCTTTAATCCTAATTATACCAATATATTAATGGTAGTTAAATAATGAATCTCGAGCTTCCAAAAAAAATTAAAAAAAAAATAGAAATAAGAAAATATAAATGAAAATATAAATATAGGTATATTCCTTTTAAACCTATTATAAACAAATGAAGTTAGACATGTGAATTATAAAACAAGTTATTAAAGTTATTTTTATATTATAAACCATTTAAAACAAAAATTGATGAGCACATACTTAAATTTAAAGGGAAAAATAAAATGAAATATATAAGCGAATTAAATTAAAAAAGATAAGGAAGAAAGTCGATCAAAGGGAAAAAACCTAAGTAAAGGAGAATTAGGGTTTGAGGATAAAGGGAGGGAGAGGGAAAAGAATGGACTTTTGGTGAGATTGGAATTATTATGTGGAGAGGATGGAGGCGGTGATTCTTTGAAGTAGGAGTTGGAGTCCTGGCCTCGTGATCAGTAGCCTTTCTGACCTTTTAGTAATTCGAGGCCTAGATACTCGGTTGTAATGTGGCCCTTTGCGGCTCGGAAATTTAGGGAAGAAGAGTACCCCTAAGCGTTTGGTTGGGAGAGTACGGTGAGTTGGTGGTTGTAAACAGCCGGGAGAGAGCGAGGCGGGAGTAGGAAGCCAATTTAGACACCCGGAATCATCAGAAG
Organism: Picea sitchensis; assembly: GCA_010110895.2. Lineage (NCBI taxonomy): Eukaryota > Viridiplantae > Streptophyta > Pinopsida > Pinales > Pinaceae > Picea > Picea sitchensis. The sequence goes on along the minus strand of SNQJ01S0005401.1, from coordinate 188,139 downwards.
CAACAATTAGGCAAGGTATGATCACGAAGAGTTGGAAGTAGAATAGGTAATATATTGCTAGAAGGTCTTACGTTTTTAAAATAGTGTAGCGGAGGGTCATTGTTACCATTGTACCTTATTGGGAGTTTGAGGCGTGCAGGATTACCCACTACCTATGACGAGGGTTATTTCTTGGGCTTAGCTTTATTGTCTCAAGTGAGCTTCCTTTATTTTACCACTGGACGAAATTTTGTATGCAGGAGCTTAGATTCTTGGTAGGGTTTACTCTTTTGTAGGCATGTGTCACGTAGTATGCGTGCATTATATATTAAGTATTATTGTGCATTTGTTTTTTATCCTTTGATGCATCTGAGGAGTAAGAGGCATTTTCTATTATGTGTTCCTTTTTTAAATGACGTGGCAATGTATAGAGTGTTGGGCATTGTTATATGTATTGAGCAATTCTTTTTATCATTGGGCGTTTACACAGAGCATTGGGAATTTTACATTTGTATTGGGCATTATTCTTATTACTGGGCTTCACCTACAGCGTGGGTTTTAGTTTTTTTAGGGGTTTTCGTTTTTCTTTTACAGTGAACGATATGAAGAGAAGGCGAGGGGGCTTAGTTTTGCAGCATCTTCCGCAGGTAATATTCGCTTGGTCATTAGTCTTGTGGAGTGGATTTCGATGCTTGAGACCAGGATGGACATTTATTATTTATCCGTAGATTAGGATGGCCCAGAATCCTCCTCTGTTGTGCCTTGGTTAAAGATTGATGGCCTGGACTACTGTGTTTTTGAGCAGCCTGAAATTGTCTCGATAAGCTTGGATTAAAATTGCGAACCGTTTGATTTTGCACTGCGTTCACGGTCGAGCGAACTCCTCTCCAGAAATAAAGAGGAACACCTCACAGATTTTAATTTCTTTTATCTTTTGCTTGTATACATTATCTGGATGGGTGGAAAGGTGGTTGAAGATAAGTGTTCCCTTCATTCGGACTACCTTATATGTTGTTTTCAAATTCTTTTGCAAAACCGAAACGGAAAGGTAGTGAGTTTCGTCCCTAAGAGCAACCACTACATCAATGGTGGAGAAATTGATTGATTAACATTCCATTGCTGAGGGTTTTAGTTTGAACCTCTCATATATCATAATAAAGCCCGGGTTGTCATTGTTATTAACGCCTTAGTACAACAATAGAAAAACGATTTTCAGAAAGTGTTTTTAGAAATCTCTCAATGAGAAAGGTCTGACCTTCTCAATATCTTGATATTTTCATAAGTACATGAGAGTGGTGATATTGCATTGTAGAACTATAAAGCTATGAACCCGTGTGTATACTTTCTTACCTTTTCATTACCACGGTTGCCGCAATGGAAGTGAATCCTCTGTTACTCGTTGTTTGCATTCTGAACATGACGTATTTATGCCATTGTGTGGGAATGCCAATTAATGGAAAGATGGTTTGCCTCTGGTAAGCTATGCCCGTCATGTTCATGGTCTTTTCTGTATCTAGTTTAATGGATCAATTCCATTTTGGAGGGAGCCATGTCAATAGTGACTGGATTCTTACACCCTTGCGTTGCATAGGAAACTTGTGTGTTAATATATATAGGGAATTTATGGGTTGATGATTGTGATCTCAACATTTATTATTTTTAAAATTTCACCTTTCCAAAAGGTATGGGCATGATGAAGCCCAAGTAGAAGTAAGGAGTTTTTTCTTGTTTAGTTGTGACAATTCTTGGCCTAGGAACCTTGCAGCCATTTGGTATTCAAGAATTCTTTGTAGTGTAAACAATGGGGATCCTCATGTTGGTTATATTCATCTAGTAGGTTGTTTTCTTATAAAAGAAGAAAGTGTAGATTTAGTGCATGCTTGGGATGGTAAGGGTTGTGGAAATCTCTGTGTGTGTTGACAACACATTGTTTGGGCAATCAAATTCATTAACCGTATCTATTTTATGACTGAGCTGTTGATGTCATTGTTTGCAATGGGTTGGGTGTCTACCAATTGTAATTTGATGGCTGTTGTAATAGGTGAAAAAGTTGGGATATGGCATTTCATAATTTGAATTTATGTTCTTAGTTAAACCCATTTGTAGAAGTCAAACAAGTTTATTTCATGCCCTTTTTGGTTTACATCTGTGCTTCCATTTTATGGCCTGTTGTGCAAGATAAGAAATGTCTTTTATGGGAAAATGTATGCCAAAGAGGTATCATTCTTTGCTTTGTGTTCCTTGGCATGTGAATTTTCCCCATGAAAATTCTTCTTTTTTCCCCTTGCAGTGAAGCCATTTGATTTGTGGATATTTCTGTGTTTTATCCACAAGCATTTTTTGTTGTGTGGTATGAGGATCTTCCAATATTTTCTTTGATCAAGAAATAATGCCCCACACGAGAAATGATGGACGTCGAAGTTTAGAGATACTAGATACATTCCTTCAACCTTTAATTTTCCCTTAATTATCATTAAAACACAAACAGGGTCCTTGCCATTAAATCATTGTAACCTTGCCTCAATGTAGTCATTTACATTTCTGTTTATGGATTAATCAAACCATCATTCCTTGACCTCCTTGCTTAATGCAGAGTTGTTAGGTAACCTGTAGGGTGTTAATTTCTACCAGCCTTGGGTATTTTTATTTCCCCACTTTAGTCTCTTATATAATGCTTTTTGGCTTGTAGTATAGCTACGTTGGCATGGTATCATGTTTCCTTCTCATTTATTTTCAATGGGTGATTGCTAGCTATGTTGTGGACCTCTATGATTATCTCTATCTCTCTTAAGAGTGAACATAAAGCATATTCTTGCTTCTTGAAATTGGTGGGGTGTCTTGCAACATCAATATGGTCATGACAATAAAACTTAGTGAGTGATTTTACTACCCATGATGTTCAGTTCCAGAAATTACGGTAGGGTGATAACTTGCTAAGGTTAAAAGGAAACATATTTCACTTATTTGGCATCTTATCCGAATACATCCCTGCATGATTAGACCTTATAAACTCAGAATTTTGTTGAGTCAAGTGATCATAGGCATTTCCTTGCATGGTTTAACTTTGCCTTTTATCCTACGGTATGAGATAAGTTGAAGAACATGTATCCAAACTTTTACCTGCAACAAGCAACCATACCGTCTGTGCAACCTAAGTTCGTCAATATCTTGTTGCTGATTGTCTTGGACTACATGTTTATACTCTTGTTAGCATTATGAGCATTTAAATAAATGGAATTACAAGAGTTGGATGAGCCCTTGTTGGCCTTGCTGAAGGTAACTTAAATAATAAAATGCTTTAGAAAGCTACTTCTCTGATTGAATTCCCATTGTCTTGTTGCATAAAGACTTGTCAGCATGATGCCAAGGAGAAAAGTATTAACAATGAGAAGGATTCTTGTTCCTTAAACATTGTCAATGGTTGTTGTGTAAGGAATTTGATGCAAACCTAAAGATTGCGATGTTTACAAATGATGGATTACTTGAAGAGGTTGCTTAAGTAAGTTTGGACACATACCAGAATGCATACGAAACTAAATAGTGAGAGGGCCGAGGGGTGTTGGAGTGAATTTCATGGAAATAAACTTTATGTGGATGACCCATAAAAGAGAGTGAGTCCAAGTGAATCTAAGTCAAGAACCCAGTCTGATTTATATATTTCAATGGGATTCAGGTTAACTATTTGTACCATATATTTAAGTGAGGGACATCTCATCATTATTAAAATTTAAAAGGGAGATTTAGGACGGATTTTTAATTGAGTCTTAATAAGTAGTAGAGCCAGCGTCACAGGTCATGCTTCTTTCGCACCTTCACGGAGGGCAGCTTGTGCATCTAATTAGTGTTGTACAAGGAATTAAGTAATCTCATCTCTTATTAAAGGTCTTCCAGTCTTGTTGGTTGAATTGGCTGACTTAGAGTCCATGAGACCATTACACCCTGTATGCACCTTAACACAAAAAGAAAAAATTAGAGTCACGTGAGACCGTACACCTACACGCGCACGCACCTTAACACAAAAAGAAAAAAAAAATTACACCCGTTAACAGAATTGTTGTTATAACGAGGAGGGTTCTTACACTGTGTGTAGTGTCATAGTTTCTTGTTGCTTGGACTACGTACTTGTGTTCATCATTAGTTGTGTGGTTAACCATTTTTGTTGTCTCCTTCTTTCCTTTTAACACAAAAATAAATTTTCACTTATGCTCGCTTGTAGTCGTAATGAAGGGGTCATTAAAAAAATAGTTTGGAACCTCATCATTCATGACAATTTCCCATATGCCACCAAAAATGTGTTATACAAATGTCTTGCAATGTCAGGGTGCTTAAAATATTACACCTTCAACATCTTCCACTTTGGCCCATCTTTGAAATTGAACATCGAAATGACGTACTTTTTTGAAAATCTATTTTTTTTCCTCCCATTTATCAGGGCCCATCACCATTGACTTTTGTCACCTCATTAGATCGACAAAATTGTTAGTGGTTGGCCCGATCTTCTGATATGCATCCATAATGTTTTTCAATGAATGCAAAACAATTTCAAATCCTTTTTTACTCTCATGAGGGAGTTACAAGACCACAAAATCATTTCCCAACCTCCTTTTAACACCTGATCATCGCTCAAGAATCATTGCTTCAGTAATCCCTTCCTAGGGAATTTCATCACCAACATCTGAAGGATAGGTGGACATAGGCATGTAATCTTTTGTTTCTTGATAATGTGGCCTCCTAGATCCACCTTCACCCTCTGCATCGACATTAGAATCTTCATGACAATCACTCTCTCTTTCATTGTCGTCCCTTTCTCTAAAATCATTGTCTACACACACATTTGAAAGTGATTACACCATTTAACTTCACATAAATTTAAATACACAAAAATAAACAAAATCAAAGAAAATTACCAGAAATATTATGTTTTCCTGAGGTATTCCCTACATTCTCAGGTGTAGGAGTATCAATGTGTAACCTATCTAAGAAGGATGAATCCATAGCACTTTATTGAGCACATTCTGCAGTTGATCTATTCACAGACTCGTTTGAAAATCTCCTCTACTGAGATTCTTATGGGTCACTCAGAGTCTCAATCGAAGAATGAGTTCCTCTTCTTCCTTCTTGGGAGAACCTAGAGCGTTTGCGATGAATGTTTGGAGAATCCTGTGTTGACATCTCTCCTCAATAGATATCCTTTTAAAATTCATGAAAATTTAAGCACAAGACAAGTATGAGTTAATATCTCCAACATTGAACAACAAAAATTATGAAGAAAGAAAGAAAAATAAGACCTTAGGTTTTATGTACTATGTAAACTATTTTTTGTCTATATTAGACTTTATTATCCAAAAAGAGGTTTTCGTTATATTTATTCCTTTAATCAAAGTGTCACTACAATTGCAAAACAACACCAAAGTGGGAGACTGGTTCCTTTTTGAGCAGTTTACTATGATAAGAGTCTATGGTTTGGAAAAAAATCCATATCAAAAGTGAGTGTTGAATTTGGTTTTTCTAGAGACTGAAAAAAGTGAAATTCAGTCAGTTACTGACTAAAAGGGAAAGCATATTAAACTAAATGTTGATCGAATGAATTTCAAGGAAAAACCAAATCTACACAAGTAGGCACAAAGACTAAACATTCAGCCATGAATCAATCAACTCAGAGATAAGTAAGGGATAGATAATAGAGAAAATTTGTATCCTTCACTCATCATCCATGGACAGAAAAGAAGGGAATTTGAATGTATAACTCCTTAAACAATGAATTGACGAACATCATTTGGGCTCTTGGCCGACTGCTCAGGCACAGACTAATGACTAAAGGGATAAGGGATGAAAGATAAAAACATAATCTTTTCATAATAATCAATGAAACCCACACAGAGAAGTCATTGAAATAAGAATTTGGGTTCACCAAGGGATTTTCATTCAACTCATAGGTTTATCATTCACAATGCAGAGTTTATCAATAAAAATACAGAGATGTACCCAAGTTCAAGAAATTAAAAACACAGAGAGAAATTGAATTTTTAATCAATCAAGTCGTAGAGGTACTTGTTCATAATAAGGCGCAAAGACTAAAAATTCAACCATGAATCAATCATCTCAAATATAATTAAGGGATAGACAACAGGGCAAATTCCTATCCTTTACTCATCATCCATACATAGAAAAGTAGGGCATTTAAATCTATAGGTCTTTAAACATTGAACTGACGACCATTGATTCAACTCTCGGCCGATTGCTCAGGAACAGATTGATGACTAAAGGGATAAGGGATAAAAGATAAAACCACAATATTTTCATAATAATCAATAAAACCCACACATAGAAGTCATTGAAATCAGAACTTGGGTTCGCCAAGGGAAATCAGTTCAGAAAAACAACAAGCAAGAGGATTACAAATACAAGTTAATAATTTATTAGTGGTAGGAATGAGAAACTTATCTTTATTCATAATTTATTAATTTCCCTATTGTTGGAAGATTGGTTGTTGTCATTGATGTCAACCCTAGTCATGGGTTTTGGACCGCAAGATTGATGAAGGTATTTGGAAATGAAGGACAATGCACATCTAGATACAACACCCATGGATGGATAGTATACATTATTTTGTTTCTAGTGGTATCTGGAACATCACTTGGATCCTCATGGTTGAGGAGAAATGAATTTTTGAAGATGACAAAGTGAATTGAAGAAGGAAGTACATGTAGGCCCTGAAGATAATTAAAGAAAAGAATTGCAAAATACGGAAGTGTCAGGTCGGCCCTAATTTTAAAAGGAAGTGACATAAATGGTATAAATACATATCATTATACATTCATTTGATACAAAAGTCAAATTTCAAAGGAAATCAGAAGTAAAGAATGTCAGATTTCAAGGGAGGATGAAGTCTTTTGGTGATGTGTTCTAAGGTATGTTATTTTCAGGTCATCTTACCATTTTCATTATAACTTTTTTTATAGAATGATTCAGATGGTGACATTTCTATTGTATTGAGAAGACATATCAAGGTACATGTGCTAAAATTTTCATCTCTTTATTTGCTATAATTATGGACATACACTCTATGGAAGATAGGGTTTTTGACCACTACTGAAGCTAGTCAATAAACAAATGTTCTGGGTAAAACAGTCATAAATTCTTCATAGAGAATCCAAATTTAGTGGGACAAATTTCATTGGAAATAGTACGGACTTTAGTTTCTTTTGTGCGAGTTTCAGAATCGTATGTTAAATATTGAATTCAAGGAGTTAAACTTGGAAGAATTTCAGAGAATACATTGAGTAATATTATCTAAGGGATCAGATTATTCCAAGAATTGCAAAAATTGAAGAAGTCTCAAGAAGTATTATCAGGTTCTATGTGATGGATGGTTCATGTTCATGATTTAATGTAAAGTTTTATTATCTCTCATATATTTTTGGGTGGAAGGAAGGGGAAAGGATGGAGAGTTCAACTCTCTCTTGATATTGGAGGATTGTATCTTCCTCTTGTAGGTTTATCCCTCCCTTTACATTTGGAATTTGTAGCTACCTTTGGAAGTCATTACTTCCCTTGAACAATAACTATTGATTATTTCTCATATATTGTGCATGGTGTATTGTGGTGTATTGGTGTAACTCTTATACTATTGTTCACTGTTCACTGGATATAATTGAATGGTTTAAGTATAAGTTGAAAAGTTTTGTAAATTGTAATTGATACTAATTCACCCCCCTCTCAGTATCAACAATTGGTATCAGAGAGGGTTACCTTCATTATAGTTTAACCACTAGAAGGAAGATACTAGGAAGAAATGGAAGACAAAATTCCAAATGGGATTCCACCATTTGATGGAAGCAATTTTGAATAATGGAGTAATAGAATGGAAACTTACTTTAAATATCTTGGGGAAGATTTTTGGTTCTCAATTTCTTCAGTATACAATGCTTTGAAGAAACCAAAGACAGCAGCTCAGAAGGAATAAAAAAGGAACAACAAATTGGCAATAGATACCATCCTGGATGGATTGAAATATTCTGTGAAATCCAAGGTGGGATCATGTGCATCATAAAAAGAGATTTGGGACAATCTACAAGATCTTTATGCAAGGGAAGAAGAAAAATAAGAAGAAGAATTTGTAGCAAATTACAACATCTCAGATTTCAAAGAAGCAAATAGAGGTCAGTTCTTTTTCTTTAATTGTGAAGGCGTAGGACATGTTGAATTTGAATGTTCTCATCTAAGGATTGAAAGAGATGAAACCGAAGAAGAAAAGTCTAATGAAGAAGAATAAAATCATGAAGCATAAATTATTCAACAAGAAGATGAGAATCTTAAAAAATTGAAGCATGTTGAGATTGAAAATAGTAGTCTCAAAGACATGCATAGAAAACTAAGAAGTGAATTGGGTAGTTGTGGAAAGATAGTTGTAAGATTGAAGAAACAATTAGAAGAATTTGATAAACTAAGAGAAGAAAACATTTTCTTGAAAACTCTACTCAAAGAAGAGAGAAGAATAGGAGAAGTGAGGAATGTCCTAATGACGAAGAAAGAAGAAGATTGTGAGAAACTTGAACAAGAAGTTGTCTCATTGAGGAAAAGCTTAAGAAACTCTCAAGTTCCAAAAGACTTAACACATCTTGGATGCATGGGTGAAACTTCATACAAAGCATATGAAAATACCAACAGGAAGGTTGAATAAAGATCTACACAGACAGTTGATGAGAAGTGGACCAGGATACCAGAAAGAAGGAATGATTACAAAAGAGATGAATATCCAAGAAGACCTCCTAACTTTAGGAATCAAAGAAGCTTCAATCAGTATGAAGGAAACATGAATCCTGAATCATGAATCATGAAAGAGTAGATCATGAATCCTGATGGACTACATCAAAAAGAAGGTCACTTACTCCAAGGTATCAAAATTTATTTCTTGGTCATTGTTATACTTGCAAAAAATTTGGACATAAGACAATCAATTGCAGAATCGGTGAAAGGAACAAATATGCAAGAAACATGAATGGTGTAAATAGAAGATATGGAAATAATCATGAATTTTTCAATAGAAGCTATAATTCATTTTCCCCATTGATGGACAAAATTATTGTATGCTACAAATGTAATTATCTTGGTCACAAAGCACGAGATTGTAGGTATATGAATGAAGATGTACCTATGCCAACCACAGTATGGACAAGGAAAGATATTAGAAACAACGAAGATTGTTGAATAGAATTAACCGCTGAAGAATGTAAAGAAGTAGATGAATGGTACATAGACAGTGGATGTTCTTGACACATGACTAGGATCAAAACAAATTCATTAGCTTAAAGAGAAAGGGTGGCAATGTTGCATTTGGAGATAACACCTCTGCCAAAATACTTGGAGAAGGTGTAGTAGATCTTGGAAGAAAAAATGTAAAAGAAAAGAATGTCCTATTGGTTGAAGACTTGAAGCATAATCTACTCAGTGTTAGTAAAATGTGTGATCAAGGATACACTCTTATGTTTGACTCCCGAAAATGTAAAATCAGAGAAAATAACTCACGAAGATTAGTTGCAACTACAAAAAGAAGACCGAACAACATATACATCCTAGACATGAAGAAGAGAGAGAAGACATAAGCCACACAAAATGATTCCAAGGAAGAAAAAGTCCCAAAGACCAAAAATAAGGATGAAGTATTATTGAGTGCCACATGTTTAGGGGGAGCATCCCCAAAGAAAAATGTCACCTTATGCCATTGAAATCAGGGGGAGAATCCCTACCCTCTGCCATTGATGTCAAACGGTGAGAGAAATTGGGATCATGATGATAGGGGGAGCATGAGTGTTTCCATCAATGACAAAGGGGGAGATTGTTGAAAGATTGGTTGTTGTAATTGATCTCAACCCTAGTCATGGGTTTTTGACCGCAATAATGATGAACGTATTTGGAAATGAAAGACAATGCACATGTAGATACAACATCCATGGATGGATAATATACATTATGTTTTTTCTGGTGGTATGTGGCACGTCATGTGGATCCTCATGGTTGAGGAGAATTGAATTTTTGAAGACGACAAAGTGAATTGAAGAAGGAAGTACATGTAGGCCCTGAAGATAATTAAAGAAAAGAATTACAAAATAAGAAAGTGCTAGGTTGGCCCTAATTTTAAAAGGAAGTGACATAAATGGTATAAATACATATAATTATACATTCATTTGATACCCCAGTCAAATTTTAGAGGAAATCAAAAGTAAAGAAGGTCGGATTTCAAGGGAGATTGAAGTATTTTGCTGATGTGTTCTAAGGTATGTTATTTTCAGGTCATCTTACCATTTTCGATATAACATTTTTTATAGAATGATTCAGATGGTGAAATTTCTATGGTATTGAGAAGACATATGAAGGTACCTGTGGTAAAAGTTTCATCTCATGATTCACTATAATTATGGAGATACACTTTGTGGAAGATAGGGTTCTTGACCCGTCCTGAAGCTAGTCATTAAACAAGTGTTTCGGGTAAAACAGTCATAACTTATTCATAGAGAATCCAAATGTAGTGGGATGAATTCAATTGGAAATAGTACGGACTTTAGTTTCTTGTGTGCGAGTTTTAGAATTGGATGTTAAATATTGAGAGTGGGGAATTCTTTACAAGTTTAGTCTCCTAAATAAACCAGAATTGAATAAAGTCTACCATTCTTTCTATAACTTCTTTTTGGGGAGGATTCAAGGAGTGCAAATTGGAGGATTTTCAGAGAATACATTGAGTAATATTATATAAAGGATCATAGTATTCCAAAAGTTGAATAATTGTATAAATTGAAGAATTCTCAGGAAGCATTATTAGGTTCTATGTGATGGATGGTTGATGGTCATGATTTAATGTAAAGTTTTATTATCTCTCATATATTCTTGGGTGGAAGGAAGGGGCAAGGATGGAGAGTTCAAATCTCTCTTGATATTGGAGGATTGTATATTCCTCTTGGAGTTG
>SNQJ01S0005401.1:154263-177147 GCA_010110895.2 Picea sitchensis | reverse complement strand
GAAGTCATTACTTCCCTTGAACAATAACTATTGATTATTTCTCATATATTGTGCATGGTGTATTGTGGTGTATTGGTGTAACTCTTATACTATTGTTCATTGTTCATTGGATATAATTGAATGGTTTAAGTATAAGTTGAAAAGGTTTGTAAATTGCAATTGATACTGGTTCACCCCCCTATCAGTATCAACACCTATAGTCTAGGACCATCATTTGGGTAACATTCCTCTCTTGCACACACTGGGTGAACTTATTCTTGAGGACACTTGTTTGCAATAGATCCAGATTATTATACCTTTGATCATTTATTATTATTATGAGGCATTATGGATGTGATTATATATTATTTTTCTATATTGTCTTATATAGGTTATATTGAATCAGTTTTCCTGAGTGTGCAGGATTTGGACCTCGAGGATGTTGAGGCATCAGTGAAACACTTGGACTTCGGATCGAGTCAGGGAGTGGACTATTGGGGTTTGATTTTTGTATATATGTGACATTGTGCATTTGATTAGATGATATGATTATGGATATTATTTCCGACATGATTCTTTGATGATGTAGGCTAACGATAGCTTTCCGACCATTCTCACATGTGGAGTAGAGGGCATGACTACCATAGACATTGAGGGAGAGGTGTGGATAGAAGCCCTGCCATAGCCTACTAGCACTCCCACCGTTGCACGAACTGTAGATTAATGAATACCCAGTTCGAGAATACCCATGATTTCATGAAGGAAGACTATGAGAGTCGCTCATGATGATTCTAAGAGGCACGCAATAAGGCAGGGGCCTTATTCCTTAGAGGCCCTTAGTCTCCCATAAGATCACCTGGCGGAGTATTGACTTCAGAAGTTTTTGATGTATACCAAGTCAGTCAAGAGGCGAGTTGATCCAGGTGTATATCGGTGGCCACCCACCTTTTCCAACTGGCTCAAAATAAATTTCTCACAATTTTGATAATTTACTATTTTTAACAGTTTTTCGGGTCCTGAACTTCCGAAGTCGTTTTGAGGCCCTAAACGATGTTTTTTTGGGTATGCTAAGGATGAAAATTTTCTTTTTAAAAGTTTGTGCAACTGTTTTAGTCCTCATCTAGATCTTTCCAATGGGCTATCATACACCTAAAACGAATATCATATGCAAAAGTTACGACCCCAGGAAGTTGATGTACTAACTTACCCAAACAAGGCCCACATGACGTTTGGCGCTTCATTTCCTAGGGATAGGTTTTTGGATGTTTAGGGTTTTTGAAACTCATGTTTATTGTAAAAATGCCTTGAGAGCCTCATTTTTATCATCTTCTTGTGAATGAGCACAGCCGTAACATCTTTTCTTAGAGATAAGCCACCACCATTCTAGCAAGCCTATTTTTCGTTGCATTTTACAGTTTCAGTTTATTTCCTTATTGAATAGAAAACTAGTTTTATTGTATCTCTTTTATTCTGTGTTAAGCATTTGGTAATAATCTGTAGTCATTTCATTTTTCTCATAAAATATGGATCAATGGTATCATATCGGTCTTCTCCTTGTCGTCTTAATGCATGTCCCCAACGAGGTCGGAGTACAAAGATTTGGGTCTCAAGCTTGTTTCTCTTGAGGAAAAAGGTTCTCGCACACCCAAGTGACCTCTCATGGAAGCAGAAAAGAAATATGATGGGACAGGAGATCCTTTCAAACTGTTGATTGAGAAATCCCTCACGCAACATAGGAACAAGATGATGGATAATTTTGCGCAAATCCTTCGGCGACTACCAATAGGCGACGCATCTTCTTCGAGCGGAGTCACCGCCCCCTTCAAGGTACAAATAAACTTTGATATTCCTATATTTGAAGGTCAGATAGAAGAAAATGTTGTAGATAAGTGGTTGAATCTACTAGAATGGTATTTCTCTATCCATAACATTTCGAATAGAGAAAAGATTACTTTTGCGCTCCTCAAAGCCGTTTCCCATGTCAAAGATTGGTGGGAAATTTTCTGTGAGCAAAAGGAAACAAAGGAACCCTCATTATTTACAGTCACAACCACCTAGGAATCTTTCAAGGATTCTATTAAGGAACAAGACTACCCTGTCGGATGTTATGACGACTTGTATACCAAATGGACCACACTGTGGCAAGAAAGAGACCAAGCAGTGCCAGATTTCACAAATATCTTCCACACCTTGCGCACCAAGCTGGGTATCAAAGATTCAGAGAGACATCTGGTGCTCAAGTATCGCGGTGCTCTACATAGATACATCTGGAATGAAATGTAATTTCGGGACATCTCATCCTTGGGCGCGCCCTACCAATATGTCGTCAAAATCAAGCAGAAGCTCAAACAAAAGACGTGACAATTTGGGCCGGGGAACACCTCACAGAAAAATCCAGGAAAGGGAAGCCCCAACCCAAAGAACAAAGGAAAGAGAAAAGATGGACAGTATCAGGACAACCAATCCAAGTTGCAAGCAAAGAAGGACACTAGAAAGACAAATAAAGATACCGGTAAGTGGTGTGACTTCCGTAAGAGCCCTTGGCATAACATTGTTGATGTGGGTTTTGACTCTGAGTCAGAACTAGAAAGGGGAAGATGGATCATTGACACGGAACCCAGTGCCACCATTGCTACCACCAAGCTCCAACATGGTGAATCGGACGAGCTAGAAGAAGGAGAGTGCCTCTTCCATTCACAGATGTGGGTAAAAGGCACCCCAATGCACTTCATCATTAATAGTGGTAGCCAGAAGAACCTCATCTCAGTAGAGGTCATCAAGTGGCTGGCCCTGTCGGCAACGCCGCACCTACAACCCTACACCATTGGATGGCTCCACCAAGGAAGTGATATCCACGTCAGCCAACAATGTCGACTGTCCTGTGACATCAAGCCATTCAATGACGAGGTATTGTGTGATGTTTCTCCTCTCGAAGTTTGTGATGTTCTTTTGGGCCAGCCTTATTTATCGAAACGTCATGTTGTATATGAGTCTAGGCCTTGTAGTGTTGTTATTACTTTTAACAGGAAATTTTATAGGATACCTGAGGTTGTCTCACCTAGTGTTATTTCCTTGATCTCTGCAAAGCAATGAAGGAAGGTTCTCTCTCAAACAGGGAAGTTTGTCTTCTTCGTGATTCGCTCTCAGAATGATTCATGATTCGCTCTCTGATCCAGATTTTATGAGAATAACGAAATGACTATAGATTATTACCATATGCTTAACACAGAATAACAGAGATACAGTAAAATTGGTTTTCTATTCAATAAGGAAATAAGTTGAAACTGTAAAATGCAGTGGAAAACAAGCTTGTTGGAACGGTGGCGGCTTATCTCTGAGAAGAGATGTGACAGTTGTGCTCATTCACAAGAAAATGATTACAATGAGGCTCTCAAGGCCTTTTTACAATAAACAGGAGTTTCAAAAACCCTAAACATCCAAAAACCTAACCCTAGGAGATGAAGCACGAAAAGTCATGTGGGCCCCGTTTGGGTAAGTCAGTACATCAACTTCCCGAGGTCGTAACTTTTGCATACGATATTTGTTTTAGGCGTATGATAGCCCATTGGAAATATCTAGCTGAGGAATACAACATTATGAAATTTTTCAACCACAACATACCCCAAAAAACATTGTTTAGGGCCTCAAAACGGCTCAAGAAGTTCAGGACCCGAAAAACTGATAAAAATAGTAAATAATCAAAATTGCTAGAAAGTTGTTTTGAGCCAGCTGGAAAGAGTGGGTGGCCACTGATATCCACTTGGATCATGAGTGGAAACCTTTGAGCATAGAGTGCATCCTGAAGGGCACGTCGCGCAAGAAAAAAAAAAATAGGCGAGTCCCACCCTTGGAGCACATAGTGCGTCCTGAAGGGCACGCCACGCAAGGGAAACAATTTAAGGCGAGTGACAGCCTTGGAGCACCTAGTGCGTCCTGAAGGGAACATCGCGTTGTTAATTAATAAATGGATAAACCTATATGGCCTTAGGATGAATAATGTGATAAGGAAGTTTAAAACATTTCCCCTAATAAAATGTCGCCCAACCTAGGAAAATAAAGTCTAGATCTAAGTGATACTTGTGATAAAAAAATTATNNTAAAATATATATATATATATATATATATATATATATATATATTAAAATAAATAATAATGAGAATCATCATCAATCATGTGACGAGAAGGGGGTAAGTAATTCATTTAATTTATATAAAAAAGTAAAAAATATTTTGGGGGATAGAATTTAAAAAGGGGAGAAACAAGAAATAATGGTTTTGTCTCATATGTTAATTAAAAATTTATTAACTAAAAAGGAAAAAGGGAAAAAAATTATTTTCTACACCTGCCAATTTGAGTTTTAAATGAAATGAGAAAGAGGGAATTCTAAAAGCAATAGGAAACTAGGAAATTTAAGGACTTTAAAACTCTATTTAATGGAGGGAGGAGAAGGATGATGGATCTCTTATGTTATGCATAACATAACACTGTAGAAATTTATACTTGATTGACTTAGCTTGTGGGAGTTGGGATACCCAGCTCGGTGAAGAGTGGTAGCTCAGCCTTGTGAGGCAAGCTGGGAGCTAGTTGATTCTTTGGTTAGTGTGTGTGGTCCCTTTGCAGCTTAGGGGGCTAAGGGGGAAGAAGAGTACCCCTGGTGTTGGCTTGGAGGTACCGGTGAAGTCTCATCGGTCAACAAGCAGGAGCTGCATCGAGCGTGAGGGACAACAACTCAAAGCAGGCTACTTGGGATACGGTACGCTTCCTTTATTTTTGCATGGTAAATTGTTAGTATGATTTATGCTTTGAGTTCTATATGTTTAATTGGGTAAATAAAATGAATGTCTTAGCATTCTAGTTGATGACTAAAATTTTCCCCATAGCCTTTGGATCGATGTTGATTGATTCCCATGGCCTTCGATCCCTGCCTATTTCGAATGTCCTATGGTTTATTGATTTATAATGATTGTGGTTTTTTTTTCCTTCATCCCTAGCTCATCAGTCCATGCCTGAGTAGTCGGCCAAGAGCCTGATATGTGGTTGTCACTTTGGTGTTAATAGACCTATGGATCTAAATGCCCTGCTTTTCTATGCATAAATAATGAGCAAAGGATGTCTTTCCATAGTCTTCTACCATGTTCTTGTTCTTGGTTTATGGATAGTCATTGCGCCTACTAGTGAATGATTACCCTATGCCTTATTCATCTTCGATCCCTGTGATTTACCTCTATACTTTAATTTAATTGAGAACAATTTTACCCTATGTTTGTCCTCCTGTTGGAATCCCTTACATTTTGTTGGGACTGTGTTTTTTATATTTTCTATGCATTTAAATTTATTTGAAGAAAATGCTTTCCCTTGGCTTCTTAGACATCTGGCTTGCGTTCTCCCTCAACAATGTACCAACGACTGTCTATATGATATTGCTTGACATTGATTTTTAATTAACAACCAATGATTACAATTGAAAGACAACGAGATGCTCATTGATTGAAATTGGAATATCCCTAGTGTGCCTACGTTTTTTTTGTTGAATCCCAGCTGAGTGAAAAGAAACAAAATCTTCAATGTGCCTGTGTTTTAGTTTAATTTTGAGCTGTGTGAAACAAAAAGAAAGGAATTTATAAGATATAAGTCTCTGTTTCCATTTCACTTCGCCATTCTTGGTCTTCTGCTTCTCCCAATGGCTTAGACAAATATCTCAGTGTTAGCATGTTCACCTCTGCATTTTCTTTTATGGTTAAATTGGGCGGGTGTTTACACAGTGCACTTACATCCTCGGGGCATATCACCCAGCCCTTCTTCTCAGTTTTTTTGGCATTCCTCACTGGAACTTCTCCATGAAATGTTTTCTTAACGCACTGAAATTATTCTTAATTTTTGTCCACATGCTCTGTAACTGTCCACAATTTAATGACCTGCATTTTTCTTACCTAGCTCGCATTTGTTCACTCAAAAATTTCATTGAAACTCATGCGATATGTCCCAGCTATATTCTCTTCCTTCATCACTATGGAAAACGACGTTATTGTTCCCCACGAAATTCCTCCCTCCATTTTTTTTATATCCCAACGATTTTGATTGTGTTGAATGCGTTTTAAAATTGTAGATGCTAGTGACCGCTTACCTTGATAGGCAATGAATCCACCAATTTAAATGAGCGTGAGTGGAATCTTTACTCACTCCTGAGATTCTGTTGTGGGTAATTGCGTGTTGAATCCCTTTATTTCAGTTTAACACATGTTGTTCGAGTATAACGAACTATATTACGAAGTTTTTACTGTAGAATTCATGAATTATTACAGCCTCTTATAATGATAATTACCACGTTTTTGTTTCTAAAATTTGTCATCAGAAAAGTAATTACCATGTATTCTTATACCAACTTTCTCCCTGATAAATGAGATATCAACATTCTGCTACAAATGACTAGAATCGTTGTCATCAAACTTAAAGGCCGTTGTGTCAAATTTTCATTACATTATCATTTCTCTCACTTCATATTGGATATTACTTCCTTCGTTCTCATCACTTCATATTGAATATTACTTCCTTCATTCTCATCACTTCATATGGATATTACTTTGGTCATTCTCATGTAGTTTAAGGATGCTATCGGAGTCATATTGGTTGTCTATGTTTCCTTCATAAGTATTTGATGTCATGATTTATTGTTAAGTATTTGTAGGCATTTTGTTTTACAAGACCTTAAATTTAATAAATTTTAACTAAGCATTTATTAAATTAAGATGAATTTAAATTGATGATGACTATTTAATATATTCTCATAATTATATTATGTAATGGAATTCATGAACTTATTACAGACGAGATTGTGTGACAGGTTTGACTGTCATGATTGCTTGTTGACAACATGTTTTTATTGAGTAATTGTGCATTTCCAGCATTTGTATTTGACAGTTACAATAGCTATATTGACAACATTTTTGTTATAAGTAATGGTGTAATAATAAGGCGACACGATAGTTTATGGACAACCTTTTCATTTGAGTATTACGAAAGTTATGTTGGCAGTGTTTTATTGACAATAGTAGATTAAACTGTTGGCTGACGATTTATTTTGTTTCTAGGAAGAACAAGTTTAGTTAAATCTTCTTCTTCAGGAATTTTTAACTCAACCCTTTTTACTTAAACGAATTAACTGATTTACCTTCTTATGTAAATGGATCCTGGAAGATATAGAATTAGGTTGTTATAAGAATAATATCTATTAATGTTAAAGGATGCAAAAGTGTTAGGTTTTTTATTTGTATTAAACGTGCTAGAATTATTTTGTTTGGAAAAAGTGAAATGGTGGGTTAATAGGGATGTTAGACATAAAGGTTGAAGGTGTAATGGTAATTATCTTCCACAAGATTGATGGATGAGATTTTAGTAGATGCATCACCTAAAACCATTAATAGCCCTTAGTTAATTGGCATTATGCGCCTTGCACCTTAGGTCGAGCTAGAAGGGGTGATGGGTCTAGTCAATTCACCATACCCGTTGCCTCATTTGAAACAAGAATCCTTTGGTCGTTCGCGCCCACTTTTTATAATCGAGTGTTATCATCTTGCGACTTATTGGTCAGTGTTATCCATGTGGGTGTTGTTGATTGTTGTAATCTTCTATTAGCGCTTGGTTTTAATGCCTTCTTGCGTTGGGTTGCATGCCATTGAGGTTCTAGTTAACTTTCCATCAAGGCCATTGTGTCAGAATGGGGATGTTGTCCCTTATCTCATAGGCATGGCCATGTTGTGTCGGGAGGGTAGTCGTTCCTCTCTATTGTTTCATGCATGTTTCCCAGTTTCTCTTGTANTTGAGGTTCTAGTTAACTTTCCATCAAGGCCATTGTGTCAGAATGGGGATGTTGTCCCTTATCTCATAGGCATGGCCATGTTGTGTCGGGAGGGTAGTCGTTCCTCTCTATTGTTTCATGCATGTTTCCCAGTTTCTCTTGTAGTAGTGCATGGAAGTCATAGTTGTTTGTGCCTGTTTTGCAAGTGTGGGGCTCACTCTTAGATGTGTTGTTAGTGACAATCATGATTGTCGTCCTGTTAAAGAAATAAAAGAAAAAAAAAATTGCACTCACTTTGTGTCACATGTGGTCGTAACGAGAGGGGTTGTTTCATATGGTATCAGAACGGGTTCAACCTTATGACTGTGGATCGCCAGGCTTTCCACTGTAGTAAACCTATGAGTATTAATCCTTGCGTTAATTTAAAACCTTAACTTATCTAGGGGGTGGTCTCGATCAGAGGATGCCACAGAGGTTCCCGACATGGTGCTGTGGATGGAGGTGAGACACCTCCCGAAGTGCCCGCACCCTCGGAATCTAACCCAAGGGGAAGAATAAGTCCTTGGGCTAGATTCGCTTAGGGTAAGGGATGATGATGGTCTGACAAGGCCCTTCCAGGTAATGTCTAAGGGCCTTGATTCACCATCGGTATTGAGATGAGGCCAGGGCACCTGTACCCCTGAGGGTCCACAACGTGCCCTACCGAATACCATAAGAATTCATCGAGAACTCGAGAGAGTTGAGTTCTTGAGTCCACAAGTGTCACGGATGGTTGTGTCGTCGAGACACGGTTATAGAGCAAGTCATTGTGCTTCATGCTTCGTGATTTTGACCTCCAGCATGAAGGTCTGCATGGTGGTATTTCAACTAAAGGGAGTGCTCTTATATGGTGGGAGACGCTACTGCCACATTGAACTTGGTCATCGACGACATGTCAAGGGAATTGTTTAAGGAACGGTTCCAAGAGAGGTATCTTTCTGAGGAATTCGTTGAATGTCATCTCAACAAGTTTGATGTCTTGCGACAAGGAATCCACATGGTGCCTGAGTGTGAGGATAGTTTTCGAGTTTCTTCAGTATGCTCTGCACCAATTTACCCAGAAAATTGAGGTCAAGGAGTTAAAGTTTGGACTTATTGTTATAATCTAGCTTCTACTTCGGGTACCAGGAATACTAGACCAAATAAATTTGTTGGATGGTGGGGAGCCATATTACCAACATTACTACTCAGAGGAAAGGGATGGAGCATCTAGATAAGCTAGACCCACTACCGAGGGAGTTTTGGGCAAGGCCCATCGGATTCATGAAGTGGTGAATAACCACCAGGAAGATCACCAGTCGATTATGCTCGAGAAATCAGGTATCGTCGTCGACCAGACCCTTAATATTTTGATATATCTCGATGGTACAGAGAGTTTCATTTCTAGTGAAATGCTAAAAAGGATTAAGGAAAAGGAATTCGAATAGGATAAGTTTATCTTCGTAGAGATGGCTTCTAGAGCCAAACGTAAGGTTGGAGGGAAGGTCACAGGCTATACCCTTAACCTGGGCGAGTTTGTCACCGAGGCCAACCTGTACGTCATGATCTTAGGATCCTATGACATCATGATCGGTATGGACTGGTTGGAATCGCATGAGTCGATACTCAACTATAATACGAAACAATTGAGCTTAGTCGATGATGAGGGACAAAGACGCATAATTGTAGGATGGAACCAGGGAGTTTCCTTGAGGTTCATCTCTTCCTTGTAGCTACGGAAGAGCATGCGCAAGGATGTATGATTTATGTGATCCTCGCGTTAAAAGATAAGGGAGTAGTGTAAGGTATATAACACCTTCCAGTGGTGAGAGAGTTTGCGGACGTCTTCCCATAGGAGTTACCTGGGATGCCACCAGGGAGGAAATTGGAGTTTACTATAGACCTAAAACCGGGGACTGAACCAATAGCTAGAACGCCTTATCGGATGTCGACCCCGGAGTTGTAGGAGTTGAGAATGCATCTAAAAGAATTGCTAGACCTGGGACTGATACATCCAAGTGTGTCACCATGAGGTGCACCTGTTATTTTCATACGAAATAAGGATGGTCCGTGGAGGCTCTGCATTGACTACCGTGAATTGAAAAAGGAAATGATCAAGAATCAATATCAGTTACCGAGGATTGTTGATTTGTTCGATCAAATGAAGGGTGCAACAGTGAGCTCAAAAATTGATTTGTGATCAGGGTATCACCAATTATGGATCAAGGAGGATGACGTCCCTAAGACTGCATTTAAGATGAGGTTTGGACATTACGAGTTTATTGTTTTAGCGTTTGGACTGACAAACTCCCCAGCGGTATTTATGAGTTTGATAAATGGGATGTTCCGCGAGTACTTGGACAAGTTCGTCCAAGTATTCATTGATGATATTTTTATTTACTCTTGGATGAAGGAGGAGCATGACGAACACTTGTGCTTGGTAATACAACTATTGCGAGAGCATAAATTGTACTGGAAGTTGTCCAAATTCTCATTTTATCAATAGACGATTCACAACTTAGGGCACATCATCTCCGACAAAGGTATCACCGTGGATCCAACAAAGGTTGAGGTTATTATGGAATGTCCTATGTTGACGAACGTCCTGGAAGTACATAGCTTCATGGGTTTAGCAGGATACTATCAACGGTTCGTCGAGCGATTTTCTAAGATAGAAAATCTGATCATGGAGTTGAAGAAGTAGAAAAAGAAGTTAGTTTGGATCGAGAAATGCATGGAAGATTTTAGGAGGCTCAAGGAGTTGTTGACAATTACACCGATACTAAAATTCCCTTACATGGATGCAGACTTCTTGGTATGCACTGAAAAAACATAATGATGGTACCATGATTTGAAGGATTTACATTTGACGACGATGGATTATTGAGGTTCAAAAATCAGATTTACGTACCACCGAATGATGAGTGGAGGAGCTTGATCCTAAGTGAGGCTCATAGAGTAGTATGCATGGCTCACCCAAGAGTCACCAAGATGAGGGCGGACCTTAGACCCTTATTATTCTAGAAGGGAATGAAGGCATAAATATTCTACTACGTGGTCAGATGTCTAAAATGTCAGAAGGTAAAGGTTGAACATAGACATCTAGCAGGATTACTACAACCACACGCTATTCTGGAATCGAAATGGGAGGTTATTTCGATAGATTTTATTGTTGGGTTGCCACTGACGGCAAGGAGACACGACTCCATTTTAGTAGTAGTAGACACTCTGGCCAAGAGTGCCCACTTTATTCCTGTGCATACGACGTATCAATCACCTAACATATCTAGAGTTTCATCAGTGAGATTGGGAGATTGCATGGAATATATAAGAGGATTATATATGATCGAGGATCGATGTTTACTAGACGATTTTGGACTAGTTTCCGAGAGGCCTTGGGAACCCGACTTAAATTTAGTACTGTGTAACACTCGAAGACTGACAGGAAGACCGAACGAATGAACCAGACCTTGGAATACATGTTTCTCATGTACGTTATGTACCAACAAAAACATTGGGAAGAATTCTTTCCACAGGTATAATGCGCTTATAACTGCAGTTACCAAAGTGCCATTAAGATGGTTCCTTTCGAGTTTCTTTATGGGCGACCATGCCAGATGCCTTGAGTTGGGATCGACCTGAGGATAGGTTCCTGGTGGGACGGGAAGTGATCCAAGAATTGGAAGATCAAATGAGAACTAAGACAAAGGATCAAGGAAGCACAAGATCGATAGAAGAGTTATGTCGATGTGCGTCGTTTCGACCGTAGTTACGATGTGCCGATTAAGTATTTTTGTGGTAGAAACCGCATAAGAGTTCAATCAAGATCGAAAAATGGGTTTAAACTATCTCCTAGGTTCATGGGATCCTACGATATTGTGGAAAAGAGAGGTCCATGGAATATAGACTAGCCTTTCCGGATTCTGAGGCGTATGCATGATGTCGTTCATATCTTTGTTTGAGACTTTATGATTAGTGATCCTACTCATGTTTTGATTCGAGCACCTTGTAGGTATCGTATGAGGGTGTTCTCATGACTGAGCCGATTTGCATCATGGCTCATTGCCATTGATATCTATGGTGTTGAACAGTAGATGAGGTCAAGTTCCAGTGGGACAAATACAGTTTGCACCCGATGACCTCGGAGGATGCATATGATATGCACCAACAATTTCCATTTTTGTTTGATAGATAGACTTATGATACTGTGATACACATTATTTCAGCACTTATATACTGTGAAACTTCAGGATGAAGTTTAGACCAAGAGGGGGTGTATGTAACATTCCCCTCTTGCATGCACTGAGCGAACTTATTCTTGAGGACACTTTCTTTCAAGAGATCCATATTATTATACCTTTCACTGTTTATTATTATTATGAGGCATTATGGATGTGATTATATGTTATTTTTCTATATTGACTTAGACATGTGCTATTGACTCGGTTCTCCTGAGTGTTCAGGATTTGGACCTCGAGGATGCTCAGGCATCGATGAAACCCTTGGACTCCAGATAGATTCAGGGAGTGGACTATTGGGGTTTGATTGTTGTATATATATGACATTGTGCATCTGATTAGATGATATGATTATGGATATTATTTCTAACATGATTCATTGATGATGTAGGCTGACGATATCTTTCCAACCAGAATCACATGTGGAGTAGAGGGGTCTCGCATGACTACCAGATAAGTTGATGGAGAGGTGTAGAAAGCATCCCTGCCACAACCTACTAGCACTCTCACTGTGGCTCGAACTAGAGGTTAATGACTACCTAGTTCGAAAAGACCCACGATGTCGTGAGGGAAGACTACGATAAACACCCACGATGATTCTAAGGGGCTTGCAATAAGGTAGGTGCCCTATTCCTTAGATGCCCTTAGTCTCCCACAAGATCACCTAGCGGAGTATTGACTCTAGTGGTTTTTGATGTCTACCAAGTCATTCAAGAGGCGAGTGTCACCCTTGGAGCACGAAGTGCGTTCTGAAGGGCACGTCGTGCAAGAAAAATGGAAAGAGGCGAGTGGCCCCCTTGGAGCATGTAGCGCATCTTGAAGGTCACGTCGTGCAAGGGAAATAGCTTAAGGTGAGTGGGACCCTTGGAGCACATAGTGCATACTAAAGGGAAGATCACGCAAGGGAAACAGTTTAAGGCAAGTGGCACCCTTGGAGCACCTAGTGCATGTTGAAGGGAACGTCGCGTTGTTAATTAATAAATGGATAAACCTAGATTTCCCTAGAACAAATAACGTGATAAGGAAGATTTAAAACATTTCCCCTAATAAAATGTCGCCCGGCCTAGGAAAATAAAGTCTATATCTAAGTGATACTTGTAATAAAAAATTTATCTCTTAATTTAAAAAAATATATATATAATAAAATAAATAATAATGATAATCATCATTAATCATGTGATGGGAAGGGGGTATGTAATTCATTTAATTTATAAAAGAAAAAAAAAACTTTTGGGGGATAAAATTTAAAAAGGGGAAGAAGGGGAAATAATGGTTTTGTCTCATATGTTAATTAACAAATTATTAATTAAAAAGGAAAAAGGAAAAAAGTTAATTTTCTACACCTGCAAATTTGAGTTTTAAATAAAAAGGGAAAGAGGGAATTATAAAATAAATAGGAAACTAGGAAAAAGCAAGAAACATAAAATGAAATGGGAAACACAAGGAAAAAAAGAAGAAAGACTAACTTAGAATGGTATCTATCATTTAAGAACTTTCTAATTTAAACTCAACTAGTAAATTAATAAGGGGGAAAGTCATTAAAACTTGTAAGGGAATATGGGGACACCTAGGAGTGAATCTAGGAGTGCCTTTAGGTGAGTGAGGGAAATAGGGGTAATTAATTAATTAATGAAATTAATTTATGGAGGAATGAAGGGAATGGGTGACACATGTACGGGGAGGATTTTTATGAAATAAATTATTAAACATTAAATTAAATGGGATTTTGGGAAAACTAAGGACTTCGAAACTCTATATAATGGAGGGAGGAGAAGGATGATGGATCTCTTCTGTTATGCATAATGTTACGCTGCAAAAATTTATACTTGAATGACTTAGCTTATGGGAGTTGGAATACCCAGATCAGTGAGGAGTGGTAGGTCAGCCTTGCGAGGCGAGTTGGGAGCTAGTTGATTCTCTGGTTAGTGTGTGTGGCCCCTTTGCGGCTCGGGGGGCTAAGGGGGAAGAAGAATACCCCTAGCATTGGCTAGGAGGTACTGGTGAAGTCTCATCTGTTGGTAAGCAGGAGATGCACGGAGCACACAGGACAAAAACTCAGAGCGGGCTACATGGGATATGATACACTTCCTTTATTTATGCATGGTAAATGTTAGTATGATTTATGATTTTAGTTCTATATGCTTAATTGGGTAAAGAAAATGAATGTCTTAGCATTCTAGTTGATGACTAAAATTTCCCCCATAGCCTTTGGCTCGATGTTTCTTTATTCCCATGGACTTCAATCCCTTCCTGTCTTGACCATCCTATGGTTTATTTATTTGTGATGATTTCGGTTTATTTTTACCTTCATCCCTATATCGTTAGTCCATGCCTGAGCAGTCGACCAGGATCTTGATCTACGGTTGTAACTTCAGTGTTAATAGACCTATGGATCTAAATTCCCTACTTTTCTATGCATGGATGATGAGCGAAGGATCCCTTTGCCCAGTCATCTACCTCATGCTTGTTCTTAGTTGCCTGATGGTCATTGTGCCCACTAGAGAATGATTACCTTATGCCTTGTTCATCTTCGATCCATATGATTTACCTCTGCACTTTAATTTAATTGAGAATGAGTTTAGCCTGCGTTTTCCCTCCTGTTGACAACCCTTACATTTTGTTGGGATTGCGGTTTTTATATTTTCTTTGCATTTAAATTTATTTGAAGACAAATTTTTCCCCTGGGCTTCTTAGACATCTGGCTTGCATTCTCCCTCAGCAATTTATATTACCTTGATAGAGAAATTACTCCTTTTTATATTGGTTGCGTTGGACAAATTATTGTAGACATTTATCAATGTCTAGGTTATCCTTTTACTCTAACATTACCAGTGATTGTTTATATGTTATTTCTTGACATTGATTTTTAATTAACATCCAACGATTACAATTGAAGCACATCGAGATGCTCATTGATTGAAATCAGAATATCCCTAGTGTGTCTGCATTTTTTTTCTTGAATCCTAGCTAAGTGAAAAGAAACGAAATCTTCAACGTGCTTACGTTTTAGCTTGATTCTAAGCTGTTTGAAACAAAAAGAAAGCAATTTATAAGATTTAAGTCTGCATTTCCATTTCACTTCGGCGTTCTTGGTCTTCTTCTTATCCTAGCGACTTACCCAAAAATCTCAGTGTTAGGATGTTCACTTCGACGTTTTCTTTTATGGTTAAATTAGGCGGGTGTTTACACTGTGCACTTACATCCTTGGGGCATATCACCCAACCCTTCTTCTCAGTTTTTTTCGCATTCCTCACTGGAACTGCCCCATGAAAGGTTTTCTTGATGCACTGAAATTATTCTTAATTTTTGGCCACATGCTCTGTAATTGTCCACGATTTAATGCCCTGCATTTCTTTTACCTGGTTGGCGTTTCTTCCCTAGAAAATTTAATTACAACGCAAGTGATATATCCCAGCTAGATTCTTTGCCTTCATCATTGTGGAAAACGACATTATTTTTCCCCATGAAATTCCTCACTCCTTTTTTTTTATATCCCAACGATTTTGACTGTGCTGACTATGTTTTAAAACTATAGATGCTAGTGACTGCTTACCTTGATAGGAAAAACATCCACCCCTTTAATTGAGCGTGAATGGAATCCTTACTCCTAAATTTATGTTGTGGGTAACTTTGTGTTGAATCCCTTTCTTTCAGTTTAACACATGGTGTTCGAGTATAACGGCCTATATTACGAAGTTTTTACCATAGAATTCATGACTTATTATAGCCTCTTATAATGATAATTACCACGTTTTTATTTCTAAAATTTATCATCGGAAAAGTAATTACCATGTATTCTTATACCAACTTTCTCCTTGATAAATCATATATCAACATTATGCTACAAATGCCTAGAATCGTCGTCATCAAACTTAAAGGCCATTGTGTCAACTTTTCATTACATTATCATTATCTCACTTGATATTGGATATTACTTCCTTCGTTCTCATCACTTCATATTGGATATTACTTACTTCGTTCTCATGTAGTTTAAGGATGCTATCGGAGTCATATTGGTTGTGTATGTTTCTATTCATAATTATTTGATGTCATGATTTCTTGTTAAGTATTTGTAGGCATTTTGTTTTACAAGACCTTAAATTTAATAAATTTTAACTAAGCGTTTATTAAATTAAGATGAATTTAAATTGATGATAACTATTTACTATATTCTCATAATTATATTATGTAACGGAATTCATGAACTTATTACAGTCGAGATTGTGTGACAGGTTTGACCATTACGATTTCTTGTTGACAACATTTTTATATTGAGTAATTGTTCATTGCCAGCATTTTTATTTGACAGTTACAATATCTAGATCGACAACATCTTTATTGTAATGTACCTCAAAATTTACATACAAAAAAAAAAATTGTTTGGGAACATTTCATTGGTTTTGTATCCTTGAGGCCGTTCAATCACTTGTCTATCCTAAGGTACATTCATCTTACTACTTTCTCTCCTCTATCCTCTTAATTCTAGGGTCGCTATTTATTTTGGTAAAGTGTTACATACGACAACATATCTATAATTAGGGACCATTTGTCTCATGGTAACTCAATACTATCCACTATCTTATTCCTAAGCCAGTCTAAGACATGTAGTAATAACCACTTAGAGTCTTGCTATCCTATAATGCAAGGTTAGAGGTTCCATGCCTATAGAAGACCAATTCCTTAAGTGTAAGTAGAATTATACAAACTACAAAGAGAAAATAATCTTATTCGGAAAACAAAGGTAAAATGGATTAACTTCGACCACTAAAATTTACACCTTGAATTTATAGCGCATAGAGGGCTAATCTATTAGAGGTTAGGGATTATGATCATTGGAACCCAACTTGTTAGGTAATGACAAGGCCAACCGTTTTGGTGTTTAACGCTGGGTATTTGGATTCGACATGAAACGGTGTAGTGAGACCTTGCCTCGCCATCAATGCCCCTAGCTACCGATACAGGTGGAAGGAAATATGCCTTACAGGACTGTCTACACATTTAATAAACTTGGGAAAATGTCCATTCGACACAGAGCTCGACTGGCATTCTTCAAAGGAAACATTGATACCTTCCCCATAATCACATGGTCTATGTACGAGACCCTTCTCTCCTTTTGCTCCATTCGGAGGTTACTCCCATGCCTTTCACTCTCATTCGGCTTTTGGTTTGGGTGAGAGAGGGTTCACCATCTCAGGCCTTTCCATTTTCACCCTGGTTAAGGTTTTTGTGAGAAAAAGTCACGGACCCAGCCTTTTGTTGGCTCAAGCCTCATGTCCGGAGTACACGAATTCCAGTACCTGTGCTAAGTGCGTGGAGGTTCTTGGTGGTGCTTCCCGATAGTCATTTTGTATGGTAAGTTTACCTTCGGATCTCTGTTTATTTACGTTTTTAAACAAACTTTCTACCTTGTTTGTGGGTCTGTGCACACCTCTATTCTTTGATAATGTCCATGTCTTATTTCCAGGGTACTGTGTTAGAAAGAAAAGGAGTCGGGTTCTGTTTGGGTAAGGTTTTTGACTCTCCTATTCTAGTTTATCCCTGTTACTACACCATATGACTTGTCAGACTGAGCCATTACTCATATCACCAGGTTCATCATGAAAGTAAATAACTTAATCAGTTAAACCCCTTGCTATTATTCTATGTTCTCCTTCGTTGGATAGTCCGTTGAATCCTTGTTATTTTTCTTCCTGGTTTGATTAAACCCTTGTTATGATCTCTTGTCTCCTCCATTGGATACTTCGTTGAATCCTTGTTATTGTTTCCTGGTCTTCTATGGTAGAATTTAGTGTTAACTGGTAGCATCAATTTAGAAGCGAAGTTCTGGATGAACGCATTTAATCTCTTCTGTTTAAGTTGAACATATGAAAGTTTATGTTTACCTTGCATCATTTTATGCCTTTTATTATTTTTGTTACTCCTGTAATAACCCTTCATATTTTACTCTGGTATCTGTTATTAATGATGGGACCCTGGTGTGCGAGGGTACCCATCAGGGAGGCATGAACACCCCTTCCCCTTTCGGTCTGTTGATGTAGCGCGACGACAAGAGGCATACATCCTCTGCTTCAGTTAAGTATTCAACATGCCCTTTTCTAGTCATTTTCTATTCTGTAACTTAAATACCTTATCTTGTTTGGTTATGTTTTAATGCTTTTCATTACTTATGTGCAGGTGTAGGCATGCCGAAGCATGGGGATGCCCTCCTTGCTTCGTCAAAAGGTATTCGGGTTCCTACGCAGTTTCTCAATTATTTGTCATGATTCAAACCCCACTGAGAGGTTAATTTCAAGTTTTGTGGTATGCCCCGAATTGTATAAAATGATTTCTGGTATACTGAACCATCATATAGTGTGCGCCTCGTTGGACTTTGGTAACTAGACCGTCGATTGTTAAAAAAATACAGTGCTCATTAAATCATGTGTATTACATCTGTTGGGGGTTTGGAACTCTGAAGTATTCTCCTCTGTATAATATGAATTTGGTTTTCTGTTCGGGCTATCATAGTTATTTTGTTCCGGAATTAAATCTCATTACTGGATGTATAACCCTTTCCGAACCGAATCGGCCATGCATAGTGACTACACTTAGGTTTGGTTCTTTCCCAGAATTAATATGCTTGATGATTCTCGTTTTTCGTTTATGTTCCAATGGAAGGATTAACTAGTTTTAGTTTCACGCATCACAAGTCATTTACCTTATGTTTTTCAGTTATAATTGTTGAATAACCTTTATCGATCTACTTACTGATGGAAAAATAGTTTCATTATTAGTTTGGATTCATGCCTCTTATGTTGTCTACCTTCTATGTCAATTATCATGATCCAATATGCCCTTAATGGACTGCTCACCAGTGAATTAGATAGATTCAATGCAATTCGTGTACTATTTTCCTTATGTTTCTGTTATCGCTTATCATATAAGTTCCTTATAGATCTATGCACCAGAAGGTTCGATGGTCATCATTATTTTTTATGATTCGTGCTTTAATACCTTCTCTTTATATTATCATCATTAAATAAGTCTCTATAGGACTATTTGAGTTACGTATCAAGTAATCTTTTATCCTCTGTTCTTGATTACTTATATTGATGAAAACTCTATGGGTCTACTCACATGAATAAGACACAGCCTAGTCAATACGACAGAACCTATAGTTTAACTGTGGGTAAACATTTCCTTACAGGGTCTTACCTTACTGTCATATCTATCTCAAGTATGCATGTAATATAAATATATATATATATATAGATTTACTGTCTACACCGTTTATGTGTTTGTTGACTAGTACTTTACTATTGTAGAGTATACTTGCTGGATTTATGAATGGTATGCTCAGTCACAAAGGCTCATTGTTTATTAGTAGCATCCATAGGAAACTAAAACAAAACAATCTGTTATGGGATTCATAACTTTTACAGAATTTGTTTCATTGTTAATATATTCCAGAAATCTTAGTAATTTACCCAGTATTAAATCTAAATAAAAAGGTCCATTTCCAGCCAATAATTTGGAAGTAAACAGTTAGATCTTTCCCATAGCATTTGACCAGAAACAAAATCGTATAAAGAAGTAAAATGAATTTCAATACATGATCATTTGACTAGAGTAAGGTAGAGTTACATATCTGAACCAGATTTTACAGGAAGACGAAGGGAGCAACCATGTTCCTCCCAACCATAGAATAGGGAAGCCAATCTACTTGCCTGATTCACCCCCTAGCCTGACCATGAATCCATGAGGGTGAATTGAAATCTCCTCTCCAGCAATGTCCTTCGAATATCAGCAGTATTACCCTTGCCTCACACAGTAGTGTTCATAATAGAAAGAACAAAATTTCTTAGTCTTTTCCCTAGAATACTTGGCAGCATCCTGCCTCCTCACATATGCTCTTTTATTAGTTTGCCTAGGATTTTTCCCTCTCTTGAGGAATTTTCGCAACTTTTATAAATCCCTGATTTTTAGGGGCTACCATTGGCCAAATCACTGATTTTCCACTTGTAACAATCATCCCAGAGTTAATTTCAATGTGTTCCCCACTCATGGAGTCATGGTCAGCTAAATTCAACATGGTTGCCCCATTTGTCCCCCTGCAATCAATATAAAATATTATTTTCTTTCCTTTTTCATACAAGTGTCATAGTCAGGTAGCTAGTTGGGATAAATCATATATCTGCCCAATAATCAAATTATTTATTACAATCATAAAATTTGAAATTCCGAATTTCCATAATTGGCAAAACATTTCCAATTTCGGAATTTACTAAAAACGGAAATAAATTTTCAGCATTTTTAGATTCTAAATTATTTTGTCCACTTTCATTATTTTGGGGATGTCGCACCCTTTCCCCCTTAAATAAAACATTGTTCTCAGTGTTCGTTCCTTTCTTGGAATAGGATTGGATGAGACTTCCTCAAGTCTCCCTCCAATTCCCAAATGGCCTCCTCGGGACTAAAGTGCTTCCATTGCACCTTAACATGAGAGATGACTCTATTCAGAAGTGTTATTTCTCTCCGATCCATAATGCGCAGGGGTTCCACCTGGAACTCGCCTTCGGGTTCCACCTGCACCAAGTTCCAATCAATCATATGAGTAGGGTCATGAATATACTTTTTCAGCAATGAAACATGAAATACATTATGAATTCTTAGATTAGCTGGAAGTGCAAGTTGGTATGCTACGGGTCCAATTTGAGCTAGTATCTCGAAGGGCCCACAAAACCTGGGTGCCAATTTGGCACAGTTCCCTAATTTCAACGAGCTTTTGTGGGCTTTGACTTTCAAATAAACATCATCTCCTACTTGAAATTCCAAGTGTCGTCTTTTCTGGTCTGCGTAACTCTTCTGTCTGTCCTGCGCTTCCTTCAAGTTCTGTTGTACCTTTCTAACCATGTTCTCCATTTCTTGGAGCATTTCGGGTCTGACCATAAGTCTGTCAGCCGAGTTATCCCAGCTGATTGGTGTCTTACATTTTCTTCCGTACAGTATTTTCAAAGGTCTTAACTTAGACGAAGTTTGGTACCCATTGTTATATGAAAATTCTACCAAATGCAGATAGTCTTTCCACTTGTTCGGTTTTTTTCTTACATACATGCGGAGCATATCCTCCACAATCTGATTTGTCATTTCAGTGTGTCCATCCATTTGTGGATGATAACTTGTATTGAAATTTAGGTTAGTATTGAGCCCTGCAAACAATTCCTTCCAAAAGGCGGATGTGAATTTTACGTCTCTATCTGAAATCACTATTTTAGGAATACCATGCAGTCTAAAGATTTATTTCATGAATATTTCAGCAATGTTTATAGCTTTAAAAGTAGAATTTATAGGAATAAATTGTGTGGACTTACTGATTTTATCTATAACAACCATGATAGATTCATTTTGTTTTTGAGTTTTTGGCAAACCTGTTATGAATTCGAGTGATATAGTCTCCCATTTCCATTCTGGTACTGGCAATGGTTGTAATAGGTCGGCTGGATGTTTGCGTTTAGCCTTAACCTGCTAAAAATAATGGCACCTTGCCAAATATTCTATTGTTTTTCCCTTCATACTAGGCCAATAAAATAGTTTTCTAAGTGTTGTTATCATTTTCTGGTAACCTGGGTGGCCAGAATACGGTTTCTTATGCACTTCATCCAAGATTGTTAATTTTAACCCTGCTGAATCTGGTATGTAAAATCTATTTTTAAATCGTAACAGTCCCTTCTCATCGATGCTTAGATCTAGTTTATATGAGTTCGCGGTGTTGTTTGGTAATTATGTCATTATTTTAGTATAGTTTTCGTCATCAATACATGCCACCTTTATTCTTTCTTATCGATCACTTTCTGCCCTACTAGTATTCATTTCAAATAACCCATGGATTCTTCTACTTAAGGCATCTGCTAACTTGTTTTCCTTGCCCTTGATATGTCTGACTTCGGTTGAATTCGCTCAAGAAATCTAACCACCTTGCCTGCCTTGTGTTAAGATCTGGCTGGTTAAACAAATATTTCACCCCGCTGTTGTCCGTTAATAATAGGAATCTTCTGCACATTATGTAGTGTCACCACATCTTTAGAGAGTGTATTACTGCTGCCAACTCCAAGTCATGGGTGACGTAATTCCGCTCATGTTCTTTTAATTTCAGAGACTCATAACAGATAACATGTCCCTCCTACGATAGGACACCACCTAGTCCTTCTTTACTTGCATCAATGCATACAGTGAAGTCTTTATCTGGGTCTGCTACTTTCAATATCGGTGTCATTGTCAATAATTCCTTAAGTTTGTTGAAGCTGTCTTGGCACTTCTCTGACCAATTAAAGTTGGTTCCTTTCTTTTGTAATGAGGTGATAGGGTAGGCTATCTTGGAAAACCCTTCTATAAACTGATGGTAATATCCAGTGATTCCCATGAATGATCATATATCCGCTACATCTTTAGGTACCAACCATTCCATGATGGATTTCGTCTTTTCAGGGTCTACTACAATTCCCTCCGTCGAAATTACATGTCCCAGATATTGTATTTTTTCCTGATAGAAGTCACACTTGTCGAAATTGGCATACAGTTTGTGCCCCCTTAACATTTGTAGCATGGTTCTTAAGTGTTCCTCATGTTCTTCCTCCATATTTGAATAGACTAGGATATCGTCAATGGATACTACTATGACCTTGTCCAAGCACTTATTGAAAATACTATTCATTAGGCACATAAACGTGGTTGGGGAATTAGTGAGTCCAAAAGGTATGACTACAAACTCGTAATGTTCATATGTTGTCTGAAATGTTGTTTTGTTTATGTCCTCATCTTTTATCCAAACTTGATGATAATCGGACCGTAAATCCAATTTTGAAAAGATCTCCCCC
>SNQJ01S0005401.1:129814-153355 GCA_010110895.2 Picea sitchensis | reverse complement strand
CTCTTGTCCATTCAATACTTTAGAACTAGGGAAAGAGTAGTATTCTGTCACGGTTTGTTCCAGATCCAGGTGGATCTGGGGAGATTGGTCTGTGTCCGCACTCACGAATTTATCCTAGAACACTTTGTCTAACAGCTCCTGTAATTGTATTTTTAATTCTGTCAGTTCTGGTAGACTCATTCGGTAAGACACCTTTGAGATAGGAGCAGAACCGGGTAACATATCTTTGGAGAAGTCTATTTCCCTTCTAGGGGGTAATTCTAGTATCTCATCCACAAACATGTCTTTGAAATCACGTAGGACAACAAAGTCTTCCAACTTTGGCTTATCCCCCTTTATTTCTAGATTCGTGACTTGGATGGCATACACTTGGCATCCCTTTCTCATACATTTCTTTAGTTGCATCGCTGAAAATTGTCCAACTGATACTGGTTTCGATATGCCTTGGGCTATCCTGGTAGTGTCGGAATCATCCTTATAGCTAAGCATCTTTGTATAGCAATTTAATATTTCTTTGTGTCGTTCCAACCAGTCCATCCTAATAATCATATCGTAAGATGCTAATGGTAGGATGTTCAGATCGGTCTTTATACATTGACCCTCTAAGATGAACTCAAAATCCAGAACAAACTCCACTACCTTTCTTTTAGTACCAGTCACTAATTGTACAAGCCATGATTTCGCGTGCTTCAGTTTCTTAAGTTTGATTGACTTAGCCACACTAGGTGTAATATAACTTAATGTAGCTCCAGCGTCAATTGAAATAGAAATTTGAGTATCATTGATTTTACCTTCAATTTCTACCACTGAGGACTAGTGGTCAGCTTGTCGACCATCTATGGCTGCATTTATCTGATGTAGGATTTTGCCCACATCTCCCACAGTCGAGGCTTCCTGCAGATTATGAACAACAGTTCTATTTGTTGAACTCAAATGTGGACAGTTCCTCCTTAGATGAGGATCTCTGAATTCCCAACACTTTAATGGCTCACGGGGGTTGTCTCTGAACTTCTTCATTCCCAAGTTTACTGGTTTCCCACTGCCTTGCGTATTTGGATGGTTTGAGTGAAAGTCTTTTCTCGACAAACTTTTTGATATATTCCGATGAGGAGTTGGCTGGTACCCCTTCTTCCGCTATTTCATTCATTCTTGTTTCTTATCCTTCCATGCTTTGGGAAACTCTACCCACTGTTTGTACTGATCGTAGCACATTTGAGCTTTCCTGAACACTTCGCTCAAGGATTTGGGGTTGTCAAATTGAATTCTGTCCCTGTAGGATTGTGGTAGGTAGCTTAGAAAACGTTGAATTTTTACTTTATCCTCTCGGATGTATGGTACGAACCTTAACAGTTCTAAAAATTTATTTATAAGGTCCGCCATGGTCATTTGTCCAAGTCGTAACTTGTAGAACTCCTTTGTCTTTCTTTCATAGTAACTTTCTGAAAGGTATTGTTTCTTGAAATACTTCTTAAAGTCAGTCCATTCCAACTTCTTTTCCTTTAGGCCCTTGGCCAATTTCAGGTCCTGCCACCAAATGTTGGCCTTCCCTTTCACATTGTAGATGGCCATTCTGACCTTCATGTTGCTAGAATAGTTGTAGATCTGGAAGTACTTTTTGATGTCCAACAACCATGCTTCAAATTCCTCTCCTGTCTTGGATTCTCCATCAAAGGTAGCCGGTTTAATTTTTTTAAATTCTCCTTCGAGGTGGTCTACTTGTTTACTTTTCCTGTCAGATTTAGTTCTTTCTTCAGTTGAAGGTGTTCCTTCTGATGAACTATCTCCTTTTTCTATTTCTAGCCCTGAGTTCTTGGAAGCCCTTTTGCTAACTTCTTCCTCGTGATTATCATCCTTTGGGATTTTCTTGGTCACTATACTACGTAGCAGGACTTCATTTATCTCTTTTTGTTCCTGTTGTGATTTTTTCAGCTTTTCATTGTCCGCTTTGAAAATCTGTAATTCAACAATAAGGTTCCTCATTGTTTCTAACACTTCCGTGGGTGAAATTCCATCATTGTTTTGTCTTTAATCTCCAGGGGGTCCCTGATGCGGGTTTTCTCCCATCCTGATCTCTGCATTGTCCTGAGCTGCCATAATTAACAAAACAGAAATAGCTTTATGTTTGTAACCATCAGATTTTGTTAGTTTTACATAAATCGAAAGATATATATACTAAACAGTTATTGTGGCCCTGTTCAGGTCCAGTGTTGTCACCTTTTTTCTCTGATACCATATGTAATGTACCTCAAAATTTACATACAAACAAAAATAATTTTGGGGAACATTTAATTGGTTTTGTATCCTTGAGGTCGTTCAATCACTTGTCTATCCTAAGGTACATTCATGTTACTTCTTTTGTTCCTCTATCCTCTTAATGCTAGGGTCACTATTTATTTTGGTAAAGTGTTACATACGACAACATGTCTATAATTAGGGACCATTTGTCTCATGGTAACTCAATACTATACACTATCTTATTCCTAAGCCACTCTAAGACATGTAGTAATAACCACTTAGAGTCTTGCTATCCTATAATGCAAGGTTAGAGGTGCCAAGCCTATAGAAGATCAATTCCTTAAGTGTAAGTATCGTTATACAAACTACAAAGAGAAAATAATCTTATTCAGAAAAAAAGGTAATGTGAATTAACTTCAGCCATTAAAATTTACACCTTGAATTTATAGCGCGTAGAGGGTTAATCTATTAGAGGTTAGGGATTATGATCATTGGCACCCAACTTGTTAGGTAACGACAAGGCCAACCATTGTGGTGTTTAATGCAGGGTAGTTGGATTCGACATGAAACGGTGTAGTGAGACCTTGCCTCGCCATCAATGCCCCTAGCTACCGATATAGGTGGAAGGAACTACGCCTTAAAGGCCTGTCTACACATTTAATACACCAGGGAAAATGTCTATTCGACACATAGCTAGATTGGCGTGCTTCAAAGGAAATGTTGACACCTTCCCCATAATCACATGGTCTATGTACAAGCCCCTTCTCTCCTTTTTCTCCATTTGGAGGTTACTCCCACACCTTTCACTCTCATTCGGATTTTGGTTTGGGTGAGAGAGGGATCACCATATTAGGCATTTCCGTTCGCACCCTGGTTAAGGATTTTGTGAAAAAAAGTCACAGACCCATCCTTTCGTTGGCTCAAGCCTCACATTCGGAGTACACGAATTATAGTCCCTGTGCTAAGTGTGTGGAGGTTCTTGGTGGTGCTTCCCGATAGTCATTTTGTATGGTAAGTTTACCTTCGGATCTCCATTTATTTACATTTTTAAACAAACATTCTACCTTTTCTATGGGTTTGTGCACACCTATGTTCTTTGATAATGTCCATGTCTTATTTCCAGGGTACTGTGTTAGAAAGAAAAGGAGTCAGGTTCCATTTGGGTAAGGGTTTTGACTCTCCTATTCTAGTTTATCCCTGTTACTGCACCATACAACTTGTCAGACTGAGCCATTACTCGTATCACCACGTTTATCATCAAAGTGGAGAACTTAATCGATTAAACCCCTTTCTGTTATTCTTTGTTCTCCTCCGTTGGATAGTCTGTTGAATCCTTTTTATTTTGCTTCCTGGTTCGGTTAAACCCTTGTTATGATCTCTTGTCTCCTCTATTGGATAGTCCATTGAATCCTTGTTATTGTTTCCTGGTCTTATATGGTAGAATTTAGTGTTAACTGATAGCATCAATTTAGAAGCGAAGTTCTAGCCGAACGCGTTTAATCTCTTCTGTTTAAGTTGAACATATGAAATTTTATTTTTACCATGCATCATTTTACGCCTTTTATTCTTTCTATTACTCCTATAATAACCCTTCGGATTTTACTCTGGTATCTGTTATTAATGATGGGCCCCTGGTGTGCGAGGGTACCCATCAGGGAGGCCCAAACACCCCTTCCCCTTTCGTTCAGGAGATGTAGCACGACAACAAGAATCATACATCCTCTACTTCAGTTAAGTATTCAACAGGCCCTTTTCTAGTCATTTTCTATTCTGTAACTTAAATACCTTATCTGGTTTGGTTATGTTTTAATGATTTTCGTTAATTCTGTGCAGGTGTAGGCATGTTGAAGCATGGGGACACCCTCCTCACTTTTTCAAAAGGTATTCAGGTTCCTACGCAGTTTCTCAGTTATTTGTCGTGATTCAAACCCCGTTGAGAGGTTAATTTCAAGTTCTGGGGTACGCCCCAAATTGTATAAAAGTATTTCTGGTATACCAAACCATCTCATGGTGTGCGCCTAGTTGGAATTTGGTAAATAGACCTTCGATTGTTAAAAAAATATAGTTCTCATTATATCATGTGTATTAGATCTGCTGGGGGTTTGGAACTCTGAAGTATTCTCCTCTGTATAATATAAATTTGGTTTTTTGTTTGTGCTATCATAGTTATTTTGTTCTGGAATTGAATGTCATTACTGGATGTATAACCCTTTCCAAACTGAATCAGCCAAGCATAGTGATCATGCCTAGGTTTGGTTCTTTCCCAAAATTAATATGGTTGATGATTCTAGTTTTTCATTTATGCTCCAATGGAAGGATTAACGCGTTTCAGTTTCACGCATCTCAAGTCAGTTACCTTCTATTTTTCAGTTATAACTATTGAATAATCTTTATCGATATGCTTACCCATGGAAAAATAGCTTCATTATTAGTTTGTATTCAAGCCTCGTATGCTATCTACCTTCTGTGTCAATTATCATGATCCAATATGCCCTTAACAGACTACTCACCAGTGAATTAGATAGCTTCAATGCAGTTTGTGTACTATTTTCCTTATGTTTATGTTATCTCTTATCGAATACGTTCCTTATAGATATATGCACGAGAAGGTTCGATGGTCATCATTATTCGTTTTGATTTGTGCTTTAATACCTTATGTTTCTATTATCATTATTAAATAAGTCTCTACAGGATTGTTTGGGTTACATATCAAGTAATCATTTATCCTCTGTTCTTGATTACTTATATTGATGAAAACTCTATGGGTATGCTCACATGAATAAGACACAAACTAGTTGATATGATAGAACCTGTAGTTTAACTGTGGGTAAACATTTTCTTACAGGGTCTTACCGTGTTGTCGTATCTATCTCAATTATGCATGTAATATAAATATATATATAGATTTACTGTCTACACCATTTATGTGTCTGGTGATTAGTACTTTACTGTTGTAGAGTATACTTGTTGGATTTATGAATGGTATGCTCAGTCACAAAGGCTCATTGTTTATTAGTAGTATCCATAGGAAACTAAAACAAGACAATCTGTTATGGGATTCGTAACTGTTACAATTTTTTTTTCGCTATTAATATATTCCAGAAATCTTAGTAATTTACCCAGTATTAAATCTAAATAAAAAGGTCCATTTCCATCCAATTATTCGGAAGTAAACAGTTACATCTTTCCCACAACATTTGACCAGAAACAAAATCCTATAAAGAAGTAAAATGAATTTCAATACATGATCATTTGACTAGAGTAAGGTAGAGTTACATATCTGAACCAGATTTTATAGGAAGACAAAGGGAGCATCTACGTTCCTCCCAACCATAGAATAGGGCAACCAATCTACTTGCCTGATTCACCCCCTAGCCTGATCATGAATCCATGAGGGCAAATTGAAATCTCCTCTCCAGCAATGTCCTTCAAATATCAACATTATTCCCCTTGCCTCACACTTACACAATAGTGTTCATAATAGCAAGAACAAAATTTCTTAGTCTTTTCCCCAGCATACTTGGCAGCGTCCTGCCTCCTCACATATGCGCTTTTATTAGTTTGCCTAGGACTTTTCCCTCTCTTGAGGAATTTTCACAGCTTTTCTAAATCCCTGATTTTCAAGGGCTGCCATTGGCCAAATAACTAATTTTCCACTTGTAACAATCATCCCAGAGTTAATTTCAATGTTTTCCCCAATCATGGAGTCATGGTCAGCTAAATTCAACATGGTTGCTCCATTTGTCCCCCTGCAATCAATATAAAATATTATTTTCTTTCCTTTTTCATACAAGTGTCATAGTCAAGTATCTAGTTGGGACAAATCATATCTCTGCCCAACAGTCAAATTATTTATTACAATCATTAAATTCAAAATTCGGAATTTCCATAATTGGCAAAAAATTTCCAATTTCGGAATTTACTAAAAACAAAAATAAATTTCCAGCATTTTTAGATTCTAAATTATTTTGTCCAATTTCTTTATTTTGGGGATGTCACATTTATTATGAGTAATGGTGTAATAATAAGGTGACATGATAGTTTATGGACACCATTTTCATTTGAGTATTACGAAAGTTATGTTGGTAGTGTTTTATTGACAACAATAGCTTAAACTGTTGGTCGACGATTTATTTTTTTTCTAGTGAGAACAACTTTACTTAAATATTCTTCTTCGGGAATTATTAACTCAACCCTTTTTACTTAAATGACTTAACTAATTTACCTGCTTAAGTAAATGGATCCTGGAAAATATAGAGGTAGGTTGTTATAAGAATAATATCTATTAATGTTAAAAGATGCAAAAGTGTTAGGTTTTTTATTTGTATTAAACATGCTAGGATTATCTTGTTGGGAAAAAGTGAAATGGTGGGTTAATAGGGTTGTTAGACATAAAGGTTGAAGGCATAATGGTGATTATCTTACGCAATCTTGATGGACGAGAGTTTAGTAGATGCATCACCTAAAACCATTAATAGCCCTTAGTTAATTGGCAATATGCGCCTTGCACCTTAGGTCAAGCTAGAAGGGGTGATGGGTCTAGTCGATTCACCATATTGGTTTCCTCGCTTGAAACAAGAATTTTCCTGTCATTCACACCCACTTTTTATAATAGAGTGTTATCATCTTGTGACTTGTTGTTCGGTGTTATTCGTGTGGGTGTTGTTGATTTTTGTAATCTTCTATTAGTTCTTGGGTTGAACGTCTTCTTTCATTGGGTTCCATGCCATCGAGGTTCTAGTTAACTGGTCATCAAGGCCATTGTGTTGGAATGGGGATGTTTTCCCTTAGCTCATAGGCGTGGTCATGTTGTGTCGAGCGGGTAATCGTTCCTGTCTATTGTTTCATGCATGTTGCCTAGTTTATCTTGTACTAGTGCATGGAAGTCATAGTTTTTTGTGCCTATTCTACAGGCGTGGGGCTTGCCATCAGATGTGTTGTTACCGACAATCGCATTGTCATCTTGTTAAAGAAAGTAAAATAAAAAATTGCACTTGCTTTGTGTCGCATGTGGTTGTAACGAGAGGGGTTGTTACACTTTAATACTTATCCTTATTTTTTACTAATATCACTAGAGAAGAGAATACGTTCTTGTTTAGACACATGATTTCAACTTTTAAAATGTCTTTATCCATTTACTCTGTCTCACTCTTTTGAGAATATAGAAAGAAATAAAGTCTAACATTGAGTGGATAACTACCCAAAATTAACTCAATAGCATGTTCATACTCTTTGAACATGGTTGAATCCACTAACACCACATATATATTCCTTATAACATTTCTTTAAGATTCATTAAAAGTTCCCTATGGTTCGATCCACTAAAAAAATGTATTAGAACATTTCTTGAAGATTCCTTAAAAGTTCCCTATGGTTGGATCCACTAAGACCACATATAATGCAATGCATTAGAATCCCCAAAACAAATATTTTAATCTTCATAACCTCACACACCCACTAATAACATCAACATGGGATGGGTATGAGGGTTTTTCATATTCCTAATATAAATTAGGATGAGGTGGAGCAAATGTAATATTTGTGAGGCTTAGTTGGAGTTAGAAATCTAGATAAAATATAGTCATATAAGGTGGAAATTCATGTTCATTGAGAGCAATGATGAAAACAATTTCAAATGTAAGTGCATCATAACCTATTGTAAACATAGTAATGTTAGTTTTAATGGGATATATATTTTGAAGAAGATGCCATTGAGTGATTCTTAATTGTCACAAAATTTATGGTGGTAATGAAGCCTATTTCTACAAATAGTAATGTGAGTTTTAATGGAATATATGTTTTGAAGAAGATGCAATTGAGTAAGTCTTAATTGTCACAAAATTAATGGTTCCAAATGGTAATGTCTACAATGATGCTAATGGAGTAGTTTAGGTGATATTCTTGCATTATCTTTGTGATCTAGAAAATGCTTTTCTAGGATGTTTTGTTTTGAAATTCGATCATTCAATATATTTTCCAATATATTTTCCATATTTTCCAACATGCATAGTTTACTTGTTATAGTGTATAATATATGATGGTTGGTTGGGATACTACACAGTAACTGACTGATCAAGAAGGAAGAGAAACTTACTTCCCTGATTTTATCTGTAGGAAAGTGGGATCTT
This sequence comes from Picea sitchensis, assembly GCA_010110895.2. NCBI lineage: Eukaryota > Viridiplantae > Streptophyta > Pinopsida > Pinales > Pinaceae > Picea > Picea sitchensis. Next base: position 144,992 of record SNQJ01S0005401.1, on the reverse strand, counting down.
TTCGATAAATATGATAAATATTATAGTGAGTTAAGGGTTAAATATTTAATAATAATATTGTTTTTATCTAAAGAAGGTCATTATTTCTAATTCTAAGACTTTGCAAAACTGGTGATATTTTGAAAGGGGCATACAAAGAAGCTGAAATAATGGTAGAAGTGCAAAATTATGGATTTAGAAAACTCTAGAAACTTATTGACATTTTAAATATCATAACTTATTCTATGTTATACAAAAATAGAAGACGACTAAACAAAGATTAAAATCGTTTTAAAACTGACAGTATATCAAATTATCTCAACACTAATATATATTTTCTTCTAAAAACAAAAGTGACTTATCTAATCACACCTTAGATAATGAAACACCTTCCTAATCCTAGAATTCATTGTTTATTGTACAACAACTTGTTATGCCTTTGAATTCATTTACCTAAACTGACCTATACTTTGGATGGAATTAAGGGTTTAAAATGAGGGGTGATTCTAAGTCAATTGACTATCACATTTGGGATTCTATATGTCATTCCTTGTTTCCTCACATAGTTCCTACGATGTTTAAATTATAATAATTCAATTTTAAATATGGATGAATGTTGAATTATTATTCTTTCTTTAATGAGGATTATTTGAAGTTTTATTTACTTTATTTATTTGTATGCATGATTAGTTGTGAACATTTTAAAAATATGCATTAGGAACATCGCTTGTTATTATCGCCTACATGTGGGATATGTGTGTGCTAGCTATGCCTACATATCCAACACACATACGATATTATGGTTCAATAAACAGATTAGTTACTAATGTCTTGGTTATTAATGAATTAATTAATAATTTGTCAATTTGAAGTTATATTATATGAATATAAATATCATCAATAAGATAAGCATTCAATAACTTTGGTCAATATGTGTGAAGTAATAAATGAGTATAATAATTAGTTCCCATCTAAGACTCTTTTATTTATATATTAGACTTTATTATCCAAAATGAAGTATTCCTTATAATTATTCCTTTAGTCAAAGGGTCACTACAATTGGAAAAGACCACCAAAGTGGGAGAATAGTTCATTTTTGAGAAGTTTACTATGATAAAAGTCTATGGTTTGGAAGAGAATCCATATCAAAAGTGAGTGTTGAATTTGGTTGATCTAGAGACTGAAAAAAGTGAAATTCAGTCAGTTACTAACTAAAAAGCCAAGCATATTAAATTAAATGTTGATCGGATGAATTTCAAGGAAAACCCAAATCTACAGAAGTAGGTAACTCATGTCTTATACAGATATGTGACCAAGATTCATGACAATATGTAGGACATGTAAATAATAGGGGGAGATTTACTTACCCATTATCATTAGGTCTCACTAGATGGTTTCAAGATGTGTTTTGTCAATCCAGTCAAATATAAATAACTCTTAGCAATGAATATTTATTTCTCTTGTTATGAAATGAAGAAAACAGAAAAATGATAAACTTGGCGTGAATTACATAATCATGTTAATCATTGATTTTTTGAATGAAATTTTTGTTTGAGGCCTCAACTAAGGGAGCATATATATGTGAATCAAATCCAATATAGGGCCATCCATGCCCAAAGTAGTGTGGTTGGATGAAATACATTCCATGTTATTTTCCTTGCATCAACAATCAAAGGTATTGTCTCCTTGGGAAAATTGACATTCGTAAATGCAAGGTGTCTAAGGGATTGAAGGAATTTTATCATTGTAAATACAATAAACATACCATATGAATTCACTTGTTGAGAAGTGGTGCACTGGTATTCAATGTGTTATAGATCAAGGGCTCCCATGGATTTTATTTATAATATGAGAATCTCATTTAATAAGGACATCACTTAATGTGTAGGACTCTTTCAATATCCTCAATATATTGAATAAACTTTATAATCTACTTACTTTATTAAAACTTTACAACTAATATTTTATATCATCAAAATATTTTGAATACATTTTATAATATAGATTCACATTATTAAAAACCTACAACCAATGTTTTGTAGCATCAAGTGCAAAAAGATTGAAAACAACATAACTTACGAAAGAGTTAATATAATTTAACGGTAAACAAGGCATTGTAAGAAACTTTGTAAGCTAAACTTTGTAAGAAAATTATGATACTCTAATATTACATATGTAAAAATGGATTTATAAATTCAATTCCTAAAGATTTGAAATTTTTATAAAATACAAAACGTTGGAAATAAAAAGTTGGATAGTTTGAAATTTTTATGATTTTTTTATAAAATACGAAACATTTGAAGTGATTGTGAGTTGGCTGCGAGGAGCTAACCATGTGGCTTGAAATTAAAAATTAGACAGTTTGAAATTTTTATGAAATACAAAACGTTTGAAATGACTGTGACTTGGTCGCGGGGGGGAAACCATGTGGCCAAGCCATGGGTGTACCCATGGCTTGGCCACAGGGATGGGCCCCATGGCCAATTCACAACCAATTTTAATAAGAGATTATCTATGCATAGAAATGTAGGGCATTTGAATCTAAGTCTTTAACAACAGAGTGAAAGACAATAGATTCGGCTACTAGTCATCGGCTACTGGTCGACTGCTCAGGCATAGACTAATCACTTAAATGCTTACTCTATTCTTAATATTTGATAGTTAAATGTCTATATCAAATTTAAAAACTTAATATTTGATTGTTAAATGTCTACATCAAATTAACTAAATCCATATTGTTTATAAATTATTTATTAATGTCTATATCAATTTCTCATTTTCAAGTAATTCCATATTATTTATAAATTTATTGTTTGTGCACGTATAATTTGAACATATAAACATGTAATTTTTAAATTGTCTTCCTATTTTATTTTTAAATTTATTAAAAATAAATTTAAAAATATATGTTTTAAAAATTTTCCATTATATATATATATATAGATGTATATGTATATTTACAGATTTATTTGTAAAAATAAGAAAAGATTATATTTTAAGAAATAGAAGAATAGATTTATATTTACAAGAAATATAATTTATTAAAAAGATTAAATTGATGTTAAATTGATAATATTTGCATATAACCAAAAGAACGAAAATTATTTCTATGCATAAATTTATTTCAATTAAACCACTTAACAAATTATGTGGTCAAACAATAGACCCGAACTATTACCAGTCAATAAAATATTGTCTTTCAATCTAAACTAGACAAAAACAAATCCACACATACCAAATCTAAAATATAAATACTAATTTTAACAATTTTAAAATAAAACATAAATATAAACATAAAGATTTATTCTACCTGTACCAAACTATATAACACATTTATGACATAATTTTATAACACTTTTATAATCAGAATGTACAAATATTAACAAATGTACAAATGTTAACAAATTTGAAATAAGCTAAAAGATTTCTTCTACATGTACCAAACTATATAACACATTTATGCACATAATTTTATAACAATTTTATAATCAGAATGTAAACTTTTGAACAATTACACAAACTAATCCCAAGTTCATCAAACAGTTCGAAAACTGATCAAACAATTACTCATATCTATATCTATTTTTAGTTGATTTAGCTCAACTAACTGCAGATTAATAATAAATTAGGAAATTAATTGAAACATTTCAAATTAATCAAATTAAGTGGAAAATTGTTAATATACAAGGAACAACTAATTTGGACAGGTGATATCAATATTTGAAAACATTTCTGACATTTCAAAATAAGCTAGACACACAATTGCCTTGGTCAACTATCTTCTCTACCTAGTTTTAGGACAACACACATCCCAAATGAGATTTGAATAATAATGTTGTTAAATTGGTTTACTAGGGTGTAAAGCAACACAATATTCAACCTTGGTGTGCCCACGGCTTGGCCACAAGGCTGGACCCATGGCCAAGTCACATTCTAGTGGACTGTGACTTGGTCGCAGGGGCCCGACCTTGTGACCAAGCTATTGGCATGCCCACGGCTTGGCTACAGGGGCCACCATATAATTTAAAATTAAAAGTAAAAGTAAAATTATAATTAAAATTGCAAACTGCAATGCAAGCACAACATATAATTTAAATTTGAAATTTGAAAATTACAGTTAATAATAAATTATAAATAAAAATCAAATTAAAAGTTTTTGGGCACACTATTCAGCCTTGGCGTGCCTACTGCTTGGACACAGGGTTGGTCCCCACAGCCAAGTCATAGTCCAGTGGAATGTGACTTGGTTGCGGGGGGGCAGCCCTGTGGCCAAACCATTGACATGACCACATCTTGGGCACAGGGTTGGCCCCCCGTGGCCAAGTCACAGTCTAATGGTTTATGACTTACCTGAAAGAAAGTTAATTATTTTTGTGGTACACAAATTCTGATCTTAACACTAATATTAATATTTTTGTTTCCTTATACTACAAATAAATGGTGTAAGACTCGGACTCTTTTAATATTGGTATGGCCTGTAACTCGGGAAGACTCTTGAAAAGAGAAAAAAATACTCTATGAATGATATGGTGAGTTTCAGAGGAGTCTGGTGAATGGAGAGTATGACTGAAGAGTCTCTAGGGGTGACTCTTTTCAGTGGTGACTTGGTGAGATTTGGGAGTCTGAAAAGAGTTTGACAACACTACTATAAACATATAGGTTATTAAACTAGAGCTACATTAATGGAGAAACAAAAACTATATTAAACTCATAAACATGTGGATAACGTCATAAAGAAACAACATTATGGAACATGGAAAGACAGATGGAAATTAGTAATCTAAACATGGGCTTACATGAATCTTGGCCCACCTGACCGCCCGCCAACACAATAGCCTGACCGCCCACAAGAGCACTCGTAAACACAATGACTGCTCACAATCACTCACAATGACTGCTCAATGACATTGTGAGGTTAATATAATAACAGTTTTTTGGCCAAAAGAACTTTTCGACTGATAAATTCTTTCAACCGAAAGAATAGTTCGTCTGAAAGAAGTTTTCGTCCTGAATATATTTTGGTCGAAAACATATTGTTGGATGAAAAAAAAATGCCCAACTAAATTTCTACACAAAAATTGAGGGTGTCGTCACTGTACCATTTGATTTGATGTTCTAGGGTTTGGCCGAAAAATAGTTTAGCCGAAAAAAATACCTTTCGGTCAAACAATGTTTTTCGAAATTCTGGAGATCAGATTGTCATGAAAGTGTTACCCACCTCTGTGATTTCACCCATATAACAACTGAAAGCAAGCATCTAATATTACCAATACATAATATGAACAATAAAATTTAAGACATAATAAGAAAAATAAAATTTGTTTTAGAAGAGTCAACAATAGAATAATATAATCATATAATTGTATTAGTAATATCATAAACACCAAATAAAAAATAAAGAAATTTGAAGCATTTATAATACCACACTAATGCTTCTCTTCATAATTGGAATTGATGGCTTCATCTCATTATAACTCTCAAAGGGTTTTTTAGTTTACAAATAACCCAAATCCCCTACTACATCATATCAATGAGCTTATAAATCCTTTAGTATATATATACTACTTATTTGTTTTTTGGCTTCACTTAAGAAGTTATAACTTTTCAACTTCCTTCTTTTAATTTTTTTTAGAATATATTAAATTACACTCTATATTGCAATATTATCATAATCTTAGAATATATTAAATTACACTCTATATTACAATATTATCATAATCAACCATGGGTCTTGTCTTGAATATAAGTATATCGCACATGTTATATTGAGATAAAGTTCCTTTAGACACATTTAAGAGGTGGTTTTTTTAAGGAAGCATCATAAGATATCAATTCTTTAGGCATGGACATCATCTCTCTTTAGAGTACTTAGGAAAGAATTAACTAAATTTATTTCTTTAGGAGTACCAATGATGTATTATTTCATGATTTATTTGGTTTCATTATTATTTATATGCTTTTTTTAATTTTTTTATGATGTTTTCTCAAAATGTTAGCCATGGGTTTAGGTGCACCCATGTCTCCAAGTGGTGGAAGATGTAATTTGTCAATAATCTTTTTTGGAGCAAGATACAAGAACTTGTAATTATTTATTGAAACAATAATGTACTTTTCTAATATTTTACATGTTGTTTGACAATTCAATAGAGTTACATAATTGAATCGGTTCTCCTTCTCTATTGTCCTCAGCAAGTCTTCTAGAAAATATTTTTCTTCAACTTTTCATTTCTTAAGTTCATCCATGTTGACTTTCAATCTGTATAGTGCCACTTTATTTTCTTTGATATTCTTGAGGTATGTAAGGAATTGGGTGGAAATATCTTACTACTCTTTCAAATTAGTTTACATATGTTTATGTTCATTGTTGAGTTACTCATGTAGCATGAAGGAAAAAGACTTGAAGTATGCTAAGCTGGACATATCCCCTTTGTATTGTGCTACCTCCTACTCTAATTTTTTTATCTTCAATTTATATTCTTTTGTATCCTTCGCCATGTTCCTAATATTGAACTCTAAATCTTGGCAGGTGACACCTACAAATTCTATGGTGACTATAATAGTTCTCGTGTTAGTCATGAATTATCCTATTGTGCTATATGAAATAACCTCCTATGATGGCTTCCCCTGTTGTTCTATATGAATTCTATGAAGGCTCATAATCCATAGGTCATGATATCATTTCATCCTCTTCTCTTTTTGTATCCTCTTCCTCCATTTTCTTTATTTCATCTTCTTCTTTCAGAAGCCTTAGTGATTTAACTTCTTTCTCAAGCCTTTCTTTCTCTACTTTAGCTATTTCTTATACTTCATTTGTTTCTTCTTTTCCCCTCTCCTTTTCATACATTTCTTTCTTAGCACATTCCCTTTATTCCTATTCCCTATTCCTATCTATGTTGGCATGGATGTTTCTCCTCACCATAAAGACCACTTCATCAAAATATGTGCCTCTTATATGGACTTATTCTTCTTTCTACACCTCATTTTGGTAGGGCCACCTATATTTATAAGCTTAACAATGTTGATGAACTATGTCCAAGGGTTCATGGCTACAGAATATTTACTCTCAAAAGGGAAGGCGATAAGGATTTTATCCCCTGCAAATTCTCCCTTGAAATATTTGAATCCATAGTTTCCTACATGAAATAGAAGTGGAGGACACAAAATTTTATTATCATGGGCATGAGATTCCCTAACTTCATTTACAAAGGTCTAATAAGTCACTTATTATAGGGATAGTTTTTTAAGGTTAAACTTATGTATGAGATGAGGAGATTTGGTGGTTCCAAAAACTATGTTGTATGTTCCCATGTTATTAACATGCCAGTCAACTACCTCATCAATTGTCTACAAGGATTTATCTGATATATAATGTATAACATCACAAAATATTATCCTATAAATTGGAGATATGAATTGCTCACAAATTTATGTGTATAGAATTTTGTATTGATGCTCTAACAAGCTTTGGAAATATAAATTAATATTTTTTTCACTTAGGTACCACTACCAGGCCATCCTTGGGATTTTTTTTATAACACAAGCAATGTTAAGTAGGTAATAAGGCATAAAGAATGCACTGTGAAGAATAAGTAATATCGAAGTATTATATCCTGAAAAGGATAGGTCGGCCCTAGTTGAAGAGACACATGTTTACCTGGCCAAATTAGTATAAATAGAAGGCACTTTAGCTCATTTGGTAAAAACACACACTCACATAGTTGGTGTGCATATCTTAGAAGTGCAGTAACAACATAAGTAGTGCGCAGGTCTAGAAGAGAAGCAACAACAATTTTAGTGGTACAACACACTCTTCTTTAGAATTTTAGTACTCTTACTTGTGTGCTACTTTGGAGAAGGTGGGCTCTCTTGGTTTATCTATTGGTTCTAGTATGGGTTCCTGGAATCATTCAATCTAGAAAAGGTTAAGGTCCTCGGGGTTGGATTTGTGCCTATGGTTGGGTGACAATAGTGTATCATTTTCTATTGTGAAACAAGAAGAATACTCTAATAGGTATTGAGCCCACACACCTTTAGAATAGTCTAACCACCAAAAGGTAGATCTGCAGCTCTTTGTCAAGATCATTGTAGGAAAATTGTAGTTGCAGCTAGGGTTTCTAATCTTGTAGCAACAAAAAACCCAAACCTGATTATTCGAGAAATTTAAGTGAATTTTTTGGCATAATTATTGGATATCCTGGATATCCTGGTGCTCCTGGATATCTCTTGGTGCCCTCAACCATAAAAAAATTCAAATTTTAATTTTTGGGTAAAATTCAAATTTTGACTGGTCAAATTTAACATGTCACTGGTAAAAGTCAAAATACTGGTCAAGGTAAAAGTCAAAGATAGTCATGAATTCCTCCATAAAATTAGAGTGAGGCAGCAGAAGAATGGTCTCTTGGTAGAGGTTGGAAGAGAAGGATGAACATAATCCTTGCAAAGACCAAAGGGAAAAGTTATGGAACCATAGACTGAAGAGTAGGCATCAAAGGATGAAGAGTTTAATTTTTGTTCTTCCAAGAACATGAACGTGGATTAGGAGAAACAATACAAATAAACTACTGTATATCTAAATCTATGGAAATATAATGGATCTTTTTCCAAGAAGAAATCATAGATCCAAAAATATATGACATCTAATACATTTAGAGGAACAACACTCTCTCCAGGTCAGAAAGAATACTTGTCTCAGAGGAAAAGAAACTCAAGTGGAACAATAGCCAGACTCCAGGTTTGCATATCAGATTTGATATTTTAATTATTGTTTCTTAAGTGAGTATTGCAATCCTTTAGATTTTATTAATGTTGTTAAAAATGAATACTTAGTAGCATGTACGATTAATATAAATGCTTATTGTACTTAATTTCAATATGAACAAACATATTGTCTAAGAGATATTTCTTGTTCTTGTTCTCAAGCAAGACACCTTGGCAATGTTATAATGAAGTACCATGAAATTGATATGTTCTTATATAAAATGATACTATATTGGAAATAATTTTTCTCTTGTTGTTCCTGTCTGGGGTAGGTTATTCTATGTATTCCAGGAAGGTTACCATAAAAAAGAAAGACTTGAAAGGATTCATAGAGAGTCAAACTTTAGAGTCAATGATCAGAAAGAAGCAAGTTTTCATGACACTTTGTAGGATGCATCGGGGCATCCAACAGATGGAAGCATGGTTCAAGGATTCTCTCAGTTAGAAGAAATTGATGACATAATTCGAAAAGAAGGATCATGTAGGCCTTTGTGTTGAGTTGTAGGCCTTCATGTTGAGTTGTATGCTTCATTCTGGATTTTAGTCCTTCATGCTAAGTTGTAGAATTCATGTCGATTTGTAGGCATTCATGTCGAGTTGTAGGCCTCTGTGTCAAGTTGTGGGCTTCATGCCAAGTTGTATGCCTTGTGTCGAGTTGTAGGCTTCATGTTGAGTTGTAGGTTTTATGCCAAGTTGTAGGATACTCCAGTGAGATGGTCTGATATGATGAGTTTTTTATACCCCAATGAGACAGTCTGGTATGCTAGTGTCATAGTCGATAACTTGTATGGTTGTGATGGTGTTGCTCGTAATATGATATGGGTGATCATGACATAGCCTATGTATCTCTGGTGATGCTACTGTTCTACAATACCATGTAGGTATTTCCCATTCCATGTGATATGGATGGATAATGATGATAGTAATGATGATACTCACGACATGGGTGTACCCATGGGTGATCATGTCATGCAGGTGTATTCCATGATGATGATGGTGTAGCTCTAGTGGTATCTAGCGGGTTGTGGCCCCTAGACGAGATTGCAGGTCCACATGGGTGTATTCAAGTGTGACGTAATGATGCTACTAGTAGCATGGTCTTCATAACCATGATGGGAGGATCATGGCATAGAAAAAAAGTCTATGAATATCATAAGGGAACATCATGGTTAAATACCTCCCTAGCTAAGAGGGAGTGTTGATGTTTTGGTAGTTGCGAGAGATATTAACCTCCATGGATAAACCTTTGACTAGAATAGAATATTATGAAAGCAAGATAAAATCTAAACATATGTGTGAAAACCCTAGAAGACAAGTCAACTCAGTAGAAAAAGTAATATTGAATTATTATATGCAGAAAATGACAGGTCCACCCTACTTGAAGAGACACTTGTTCACCTAGCCAAATTAGTATAAATAGAAGGTGCTTTATCTCATTTGGTAACAATGCACACTCACTCATTTGGTGCACATATATTAGAAGTGAAGTAGCAACATAATTAGTGCACAAGTCTGGAAGAGGAGAAACAATAGTTGTAACAGTCAAATATTTCTAACATCATTAAATTTCATAAACAATTTAATTGCATAAACTGAAACAAAACTTCATAGCGTGATATTGATTTTTATGACAACAACTTTAGTAACTTAGATTTATCAATAACTACTAAATTCATGGCAGAATGAAATAAATACATAACTTAACAAGTACCTGGTTCTGATGCTAATTTATGTTGCCTTTTTGCCTTGTTGTTTCCTTCCTGCTACCTGATACACAGATCAAACTTGCCACAAACAAGAAAATAACTGCCCAAAACTACTGTCCTCCCTGCCAACTAGGAAAACTACCTAGCTCCAGGATATCTATGGATATCCTGGCCCCCGTGCCCAAAACCTCCAGCAACTCGGTGCCTCAACTGATCAAAATCCACAGCCAGAAACTCTCTGCTCACAGCAAGTCCAACAGCCCTCCAGAATCCATCCCCCCTGTCGAATGATCCTCCCATCAACCTTTCCCCTTCCCTTATTCCTCCTTCGCTGACTCATGCAGTTACTACTCCAACCACCCTCTGTCCTCCATCCTTCGTGCCCCTTCAATAATTTATCTTCTCGGGATTCATAGCTCCCCCTCTACATACGTAACCATTTTTATAACATTTTTCATTGATCTCTTAAATCTATTTCTCAGGTCATTAAATGTGATCTGTAGTTAAATTATTACTTAGTTAACCACAATTATTTTCTTTAATTAATTTTACTTGTAATCTTTAATCATTTATCTAATTAGGTTCATTACATACACCCACCCTTCAAGAAACTTCATCTTGAAGTTAAGGTATCTGATGGTACAAAGGAAAAGAGCATGGTTCACACATTCACAACAAGTGACTGACATCATCAGTAAGTAAGTCAAGAAAGCTCATACATACTATTGTATATATACAAGAAATGCATGTGTAGCTAGTACATGCAAATCTCATGCATGTACTAATAATCAAAACTGTCATCCTTTAATAATTTATGTATGCATTCAATCCAAACATCAAGACTAGTCTTTTATAAAAGACAACAATCAATTAATTGTGTGAGAAATTGTTTAATTACAATTGTCCGGTTCAATAATTGATTTTAAACTGTTGTGGTTTAGTTACATAATAATGAATATTCATATATACACATTTCTCTTTTTTTTGAAGGGACGACATCAAACTCCATCACAAGGAAGATCTCCAAATAGTCTCAACTATTACTACTCATCCTTCCTCCCTAACCTAATTCCAGCTCCATTCCTATCCTTCCTCTGCTAGACTGTCTTGGAGCGTCAACTATATTGACCTAACTCCAAATAGAACCCGTAAGTGGAAGTGTCGCTATCTTGACCAAGCTTCCCTAGCAGGCAACTGACAGTCATCATCACACGTCTTGGGGAGCGTGAACTAGCACCGTCCTCCCATGACTTCAGGTTTCGGAGGATACACGGTGGGAAATGCCTCCACCCCTCCTAACAGAATCAAGGTCAACACCCTACAATGGAGGATACACGGTGGGAAATGCCTCCATCCCTCCTAACAGAACTAGGGTCAACACCCTACAATGAAACATACAGGGGCACTGTGTTGCTAGAGGTTTTGTCATCGTTTATTCAGTTTTGGGCAGTGTTAGTACCAAAATCATGCACTAGTCCACATATCATAGCAATGCATCCAAGTCAAAATAAATTTCACATACATTATTCATACCATAATGTTTCTCGGTTAGTGGTCCTGATATCCACTTTCATCATCATTATCACTTGGCTATTTCATAGCCCATAACCTGCAGATTAGTCTGCAACACAAACTCATACATTTCGATGCATTATCATCATATAATGACACACTATCATCATTTCAATTTGGTATCTTCGTACCGATACATTTACATCAAGTCTTTCTCATTAGAATTAGATTCCACAATATCCCATAATTCATACTTGTCACCCATTCACAAGATTATCATTTACCCAAAATAGATTTCATCGTATCCAACATCATTCTAATAGTATTTAAACATTCAAAAATTTCACTTTCTCACAATATGTCGCATCATATACATCATCGTCAATAACATTTAAACATTTGTAAAATTTACATTCACATAATAGATCGCATTACATGCATTATCATCAACAACATTTAATCATTCATTACAGTTCATAAGTTTAAAGTTTATGTGTATCACTTAATAGTTTCACTGTGACTAGGAAATAAAGTCTATAGGCCTCAGGTAATCCTGGCTGTCTAATCAAAAGATAGTGTTACATACACCCCACCTTCGAGAAACATGTTCTCTAGGTGGTCAAAATAGTGAGGGATAGTCTCGCCGTAGTGTCTCGGCGTCCTCCCAAGTAGCAGATCCTGGACTATACTTGTCCCACTGGACCTTAACTTGATCTACCAGACGGTTTCTGAGCTGTCGGACTCTATGGTCTAGTATGCGTAACGGTTCTACCGTGAGGGTTCCCACATCTGATACCTGCAATTCTTTCCAATTTAGTTTATGTGATTCATCAGCAACATAATGACGTAAAACAGATACATAAAATACATTATGAGTTTTATGAAAGTGGGGTGGCAGTACGAGACAATAGGCAACGGGTCCAATTTTCTTTTGGACCTTAAATGGCCCTATAAACTGAGGTGACAACTTTTTCCCCTTCTCGAACCATATGGTACTCTTATTAGGCATGATACGAATGAAAACTTGGTCCCCCACTTCATAACTTCGGTCGGTCCTGTGTGCATCTGCATAACTTTTTTGTCTATCATGTGCTTCCTTTAGCCTCTGCCTAATCTGAATCACCTGTTCCTCCATTTCCTTAATCAATTCTGGCCCAATTGTTACTCGATCTTCTAGTCTATCCCAACTCAACGGTGTTTTGCATGGCCTTCCATACAAAGCTTCGTATGGTGGCATTCCAATGGAACTATGATAACTGTTATTGTAGGCAAACTCTACCAAAGGTAAGTACTTCTCCCACTGGGTTTGATTATCCATTACATGCATCCTAAGCATGTCTTCCATAACTTGATTTACTCTCTCAGTTTTCCCATCTGTTTCAGGATGATAAGTTGTGATTAAGTTCAATTGAGTCCCCAATGCTGACTATAAACTTGTCCAAAATCTAGAAGTGAATCTGGAGTCCCTATATGAAATGATCTTCTTTGGTATCCCGTGCAAATGGATAACCTTGCTTATGAACACTCGTGCCACATCAGTGACATCGTAAGTGTCTCTAACCGAAATAAAATGAGCCCCCTTGGTTAACTTATCCACTATCACAAGAATGGAATTATGTCTATGAGATGTGAGAGCCAACCCCACAACAAAATCCATAGAAATGACTTCCCATTTGGACATAGGAACATCATGGGGTTGTAGGAGCCCTGTTGGGTGATGGTGATCGGCCTTCACTTGTTGACACTCTAGGCATCTGGTGACGAAATGGACTACATTGCGCTTCATGCCTACCCAAAAGAAGAGTTTCTTCATCTCTGTGTACATCTTCTTCACACCCGGATGTGCGTAATAAAGTGCTCTATGGGCTTCCTTCAGTATGATGCTTCGAATATCCCCATTCTCCGGGATGTACATCCTTATTCGATATCTTAACAATCCGTTTGTTTCCAGATTGTATCCTTCATACTTTGGGTCTATCCGCCTCCCGCTTTGGAGGTTTGAAGTAACCTTTAAATACCAATTGTCTCCTAGTAGTTGTGTCAACACATGTTCCCTCAGATTGACCCTTAAGGGTACCAAGGAGAAGATACATGGTCTCCTACTCAAGGCATCTGCGACCACATTTTCCTTTCCCTTTATGTACGAAATACCAAAATCATACTCACTCATAAACTCACTCCATCTCCTTTTCCTGGAATTCAAATCTCTTTGAGTGAAGAGATGTTTTAAACTTTGATGGTCCATCTTGAGCTCAAAATTTCGCCCCAAAAGATAGTGCCTCCAAAGTTTCAGAGATAGCATTACAGCTGCCAACTCTAAATCATGAGTCGCATATAACTCTTCGTGCTTCTTCAAATTTATTGACTAATAAGCTATCACTCCTCCATCCTTCATTAGCACGCCCCCCAACCCTTGTTTTGAGGTATCCGTGCAGACCATGAAGTCCTTTTCCATATCTGGCACTCGTAGAATTGGCGCACTAGTTAGCAACCTCTTAAGCTCAATGAATGCACTATCACATTCTTCTGTCCACTCATACCTAAACCTTTTGCGTTGCAGGGTGGTGATGGGTTTCGCTATTTTTGAGAATCCTTCCACAAATCTTCGGTAATAACCCGCTATCCCCATGAAGCTTCTTACCTCATGTGCATTTTTTGGCACTGTCCATTCCATAATGGCCTTTACCTTTTCTGGGTCCACCGAGATTCCTTTGCCTAAAATGATATGACCTAAATAGTGGATCTCTTTCTGGAAGAAGGAACACTTCGACAACTTCCCATACAATTTGTTCTCCCTAAGGCAAGACAACACTATTCACAAATGTTCCTCGTGTTCTCTTTCATTCCTGGAATAGATGAGAATGTCATCCAGAAAAACTTGTACAAAATGGTCTAAGTATTTCCGGAATACGTCGTTCATGAGGCTCATGAATACTGCTGGCGCATTGGTCAATTCGGAAGGTACTACAACAAACTCGTTATGTCCAAATCAAGTCCGAAAGGCATTTTTTGGGATATCACCTTCCTTAATCCTTAACTGATGATACCCAGATCGCAAATCGATCTTTGAGAATACCACTGCTCCTTTCATATGATCGAAGAGGTCATCTATTCGCGGCATTGGGTACCTATTTTTCACTGTAGCACGGTTCAAGTCCCTGTAGTATATACACAGTCGTAAGGATCCATCCTTCTTCTTTACAAAAATTACCGGTGCGCCCCAA